>APFE030220592.1:61360-78607 GCA_000404065.3 Pinus taeda
AGCTACGAAATCGATCAATTTCAGAGTATCTCATCAAGTGGAAGAACTTACCTGCTGAAGATTCCACATGGGAGGACAAGAATTTTATACAGAAGCATCAAGAACTACTCAAACGTTGAGGACAACACTTTTTGAAGGAGAGGGGCATGTTAGGCCCCTGTACTACTAGTGTAACCCCTTATTGTTATTAGTACAACCCACTTATTATATTGATGTACCCATGTAGTGCCCATTTTGTTACTATTGTGCCCCATAGAAGCCCACTATTGTTATTGTTGTGCCCTTACATTATTATTGTTATGTAGGCTCTGATTATGTTATGACCCCTTAAACTCCTATATATAGAGAGCAGGTCTTTTCATTTGAATCATCCAAGAATTGTTCACTTATGTAATGTAAAGGAGGTTGCCCCCTCGAAGAGGCTGAATTCTAAGGCATTGATCTATATTTTCTATCCTTTCTTGAGCTCATTCATAACACACTCTGTAACACCATCCTCCCACATCTACCCAAGCAACCGACCAGTCAAGGTAAACATGTGACAAGAGGCCACTATGATATGATTTGACCTCCTAAGTCATGTTATGGAAGTGGAACCGATGGAAGCACACCATACAGACATTAACCATCAGCTACAATACCCTCAGGAACTAATCCAAAGCTTTAGACAACTTGCCTTGGGGTCCCACTAAACTTTTGGACAACTTAAGCTTCAGTCACTCCCATGATATAGGCATGAGGGCGACCAGAAACCCAAAGTTGCTCTCACATGCTTGCCTACCAATGACTAGAGACAAAAACTATCAGTGCTATGCCAACGACTCCAGGATTTGAGCCACTTTTTCAGGCCAGGATCCCAGGTCACTGCCCAGAATTGAACTGTCTCTTCAAATCACCAAAATAACATGGAAATGATAGTACTGAAGAAAATACTTTTTCAAGACCCTGACTAGACCCCTACTAGCCATGACAACCAGTTCGTCAAACATATTGCGAATATGTAATGTACAAGTGTAATAACAGTTCTGAGCATATGGGTGTCATGCTTAGCTGTGAATCGCTAACAATCATTTATGCCTCAATACATCAACTGCCATTTCATCCATTAGGTCATCGATACACTGATCATTCAATTACAAGTAAAAGGATGATGAGAGCCACACATGGCTATTGTCATAAAACACATACATAACCAACATAATTGTTAAGTTATGGTATGTTCTATACTTATAGTAGTTTACTTATATTTCTTACTATTATCCATAGATTAGCAATCACATGTACATAATGTAAAGTGCAGATAGAACATTAAACGATCGACATAAAACAAGCCACGACAAGAGACACAGGATGTGGTGGCTAGCCAGCGACAAACCCCAATGTGGGGAAACCCTTTGATCAAATCTTCCTTTATCTTCAATAATTCAATAGAGAGAAATAGTACATAAATCTGATTTACATCAGCAGCAGCAAACCCTAGATCATCCCTGAACTAGGGTATCAAACCCTAGATCAAACTTGTCAAGTCTCCATTGGTGAGTCATACACCGTGCACCAGTCCAAGATTTCGTTTCAGACTAGTGCAAGATTTCGCTGCGCACCAGTGCAAGATTTCACCATGCACCAGTGCAAGATATCACCGTGCACCAGAGAGAGATTGCGCTACGCACCAGTGTAAGATATCGCTGCGCACTAGTGCAAGATATCGCTGCACACCAGAGAGAGATTTTTCCGCACACCAGTGCAAGATATCACTGCGCATCAGAGAGAGATTGCGCTGTGCACCAGTGCAAGATATCGCCGCACACCAATGCAAGATATCTCCACGCACTAGACAGAGATTTCGCCACGCACTAGTGCAAGATTTCTCTGTGCACCAGTGCAAGATTTCGTCACACATTAGTGAAAGATATCGCCGTGCACCAGAGAGATTGTGTCATGCACCAAAGAGAGATTGTGTCACGCACCAATGCAAGATATCACCGCGCATCAGTGCAAGATATCGCTACGCACCAGAGAGAGATTTCTCCATGCACTAGTGCAAGATATCGCCGTGCACCAGAGAGAGATAGAGATGTTATAAGTTGAGTGAGTCCAAATGAGGAAAAGACCTCTTGTATTTATATACAAATGTTGATGATGAATAGATGTGTCTGTTAGGCTTCTGAGCCTACATGAGTTGTCGATCGGCTTGATAATTATTCCATAATCAAAATAAATTCATATCTCCATAAATACTTATCAGAATCGGATGATATTTAGATCAATCCTACACCTCTCGATGAGAGGAATCTAGGAAAAACTTTCTCAGCCATGAATAAGATGACCCACATGGAGTTTGGCCCTAGTTGCCAATTTTAACACTTCCTCTAAACTAGGGAGAACTCCATCGCAATTTGTTTGTCGGTCGCTACTATTCATCCATCAAATGCACTGCCCTGTACAGCTTGACCCCTGCTCTACTCTTCTCTATTCTACCTGCACTGCTCTGTTTTGTTCTACCTTGTTCTGATCTGCTTTGCTCTGCTCTGCTTTGTCTGAATTATGAAGAAGAAGAAGAAATGATTGAGGATGTATCATACTAACTCAAAGTCAGTCTCAGAGTGTGTATCACTGGTCCCAGACTAGTCCTTAACCGACCCGAAGTCAGTGTCATAGTGGGTACAACTCCTACCACTGGTCCCAGACCACTCCTTCACTAACCTGAAGTCAGTCTCAGAGTATGTACCACTGGTCCCAGACCAGTCTCAACTAACCTAAAGTCAGCGTCATAGTAGGTACAACTCCTACAATTTGTCCCATACCAGTATCATTGATCCTAGATCAATGAAGGTCATCCTAGCATAGGGAGTACAGTAGATACAACGATGCGTCCATCGGTACTACTATGGTCCCTATCCACATTTCCCTACTCATTGATCAGATTAGAGGTACTTCCCATGAGTCCTAGACTGCATGGGTAGGATGGATTGATAGGAGAACTTAATCATCCTGCTACACAATTGCCATGGAGAAAACATCATCCATGCCTCACAGGAGAACTATTCATCCTGCTACATAATCGTCATGGAGAACACATCATCCAAACCTCACAGGAGAACTAATCATCCTACTACATAATCGTCATGGATAACACATCATCCAAACCGCATAGGAGAACTAATCATCTTGTTACATAGTCACCATGGGGTGTCATAGGGAAAGTTTTGATTCTTTTACCCTGTACATGTACACCACTAGGGGATGATGAATCACCCTGAGGTCATATGTCGCTCCAAGAAGTACCACGCACCCCCTGGAGCTCCCAGAGCTCAATACATCATAAAAGACCCTCATCATAGGGTTTCTGAATGACACCAAGTCATTCTCGGAAAGCCAAAAATTTGACCTTTCCTAGGGGCTTTGTCAAAATGTCATCGACCTATTCATCTGTACCGATATGTTGGAGTCTTATAGCTCCTCGCTGCACCATATCTCAAATATAGTGGTACCTAATATCAATATGCTTGGAGCAATCATGAAATATGGGATTCTCTGACAAATGAATCCCATTCTAGTTGTCACATAGGATCATGGTGGTATCCATTGTAAATCCAAACAGCTCACTGAAGAGCTTCCGCAACTAGACTGCCTCATAGGAGGCCATGCTAGTAGCAATATACTCTGCCTCAGTGGTGCTCGAAGCCACCAACTTCTACTTCCTGCTCATCCAGGATATCGAAGCAGATCCCAAGGAGAAACAACACCTAGAAGTGCTCTTACAATCCATCACACTAGCTATCCAATCAACATTTGTGTATCCAAATAGTCTCACATCTCTGGCAGTGTATCTTAGCCCATATGTAATTGTGCCATGAAGATATCTTAACAGATTCTTGGCACCAATCCAGTGTATGTGATGAGTTTCAACCATATGTTGACTTAATGTGTTGACTGCAAAGCATATATCTAGACGGGAGTTCACTAAGAATATTAATGCTCCGACGAGTTGTCAATACTCGGTAGCATTTCGTAAAACAGGTATAGTAGCACTATTGCTTAAATTATTGAAGTCAAGCTCCATTGGGGTAGTAACAGGCTTGCAATCCACCATACCGAATCTTTCCAATATCTTCACCACATATTTTCCTTGAGATAGGAAAATTTCCCTTGGCTTCTACTAGACTTCAAGTTCTAGGAAATAATGCATCAGTCCTAGGTCATTCATTTTAAATTCAAAAGCCAACTCCCTCTTACATTTGTGAAAGAGAGGGTCTACACTTGTTAGGAAGAGGTCATCCACATACAACACCAGTATGAGAGGTTTTTCATTTTAAACCTTAAAGTGGAGGTTAGGGTCAACTTCACTCCTAGTGAATCCCAACTTCATTAAGTAGCTGTTGATCCTCTCATGCCATGCTATGGTTGCTTGCTTAAGCCCATAGAGAGCCTTCTTCAACCTGCATACATGATATTTTTGATCATAAATCTCAAATCCTTTGGGTTGGTCCACGTAGACCTCTTCTTTGATCGAACCATGCAAGAACACGGTCTTGGCATCCATCTAATGTAGTTTCCATCCTTGTAAATTCAGAAGGGCTATGATTGAGCGAATGGTGGTATATCTGGTAACAGGTGCAAATATCTTGTCATAATCTATACCTTCCTTCTGGGAGAAGCCACGAGCGACAAAATGAGCCTTATGTTTTTCCGTACTTCCATCTGCTGCATGCTTTATCTTGTAAAGCCATTTAGAAGTGACAATTGTCATGTCCTGGGGTCTGGGAACCACTTTCCAGACATCATTCTTCATAATAGACTCATATTCTTCTGTCATAGCATCCTTCCATACTTGATGCTTGATGGCATCTGAGAATGATGAAGGCTCATTTTGTATGATTGTGCTCTTGATGGTCAGGTATATATAGTACATCCTGGAATTTCTAGCCTTCTTGAATGGTTGTCCTCAGCCTTGATTTCTAGCACTCCTTTTTCCTTTGCTATAGGATTTGCCATTCCTTTGATTGTCATGAGAGGGATTTTGATCATCGTCTTGGTGTGAGACCCTTCTATCAGGGCACTCCCTTCGATAGTGACCTGCTTTATCGCAAATGTAGCATCATCCTTTTATTCCACCCTTAGGTCCAACCTTTATTTTTGATTTAGTCCCGGATGATATTCTTTGTTTTGACTTTTCCAGTTTTCCATTTGTTCCTGGCAGCAACGGGTGCATTTGATGGAGGCTCAAAAATATTGCCTCTCACATGGTCCAACACTCCTTGATATTCTAAGGTTAGATCGAGAGACATCTTCCATCCGTGATAGTCAGCTTTCTCACGGAGCTTGTCTTCGGCAGGGAAGAGTGTTGAGGACCCCATAGTTCTTTTAGGATAGCCTTTCCAATCTTCTCTTCGGTGATTTCTCTTGCTCTTTCTCGGGCTTTGGCTTCACCTCAGCTCTAATACCATGTTAAGTTATGGTATGTTCTATGCTTATAGCAGTTTACTTATCTTTCTTATTATCATCCACAGATTAGCAATCACATGTACAT
This sequence comes from Pinus taeda, assembly GCA_000404065.3. Lineage (NCBI taxonomy): Eukaryota > Viridiplantae > Streptophyta > Pinopsida > Pinales > Pinaceae > Pinus > Pinus taeda. The sequence goes on from APFE030220592.1 coordinate 66,891, forward strand.
AAAGTAAAGTGCAGATAGAACATTAAACGATCGACATAAAACAAGCCAAGACAAGAGACACAAGATGTGGTGGCTAGCTAGGGACAAACCCCAATGTGGGGAAACCCTTTGATCAAATCTTCCTTTATCTTCAATAATTCAACAGAGAGAAATAGTACATAAATCTTATTTACATCAGCAGCAACAAACCCCAGATCAACCCTGAACTAGGGAAGCAAACCCTAGATCAAACTTGTCAAGTCTCCACTGGTGAGTCATTCATCGTGCAGTAGTCCACAATTTTGTTGTGCACTAGTGCAAGATTTCCCTACGCACTAGTGCAAGATTTCACCACTCACCTCGCACCAGAGAGAGATTGCACCATGCACCAGTGCAAGATATCGCCACGCACTAGTGCAAGATATCGCCATGCACTAGAGAGAGATTTCACTGCACACTAGTGCAAGATATCACCACACACCAAAGAGATATTGTGTTGTGCACCAGTGCAAGATATTGCTGTACACCAGAGAGAGATTTCGCCATGCACCAATGCAAGATTTCCCTGCACACCGGTGGAAGATTTCACTGCACACCAGTGCAAGATATCGTCATGCACCAGAGAGAGATTGCGTCGTGCACCAGTGCAAGATATCATTGTGCACCAGTGCAAGATATTTCTGTGCATGAGAGAGAGATTTCGCCGTGCACCAGTGCAAGATATCGCCACACACCAGAGAGAGATAGAGATGTTATAAGTTGAGTGAGTTCAAATGAGGAAAAGACCTCATGTATTTATATACAAGTATTGATTATGAATAGATGCGTCTATTGGGCTTCTGAGCCTACATGAGTTGCCGGTCGGCTTGATAATTATTCCATAATAAAAATAATTTCATATCTCCATAAATACTTATCAGAATCGGATGATATTTAGATCAATCCTACACCTCTCGATGAGAGGAATCTAGGAAAGATATTATCAGCCATGAATAATATGACCCACATGGAGTTTGGCCCTAGTTGTTAGTTTTAACATAGCAACAAAAATAATCAACAGTCCTATAGACCACATATAATCCATCAAAATTCTCATAGAAATACAAGGAGAAATACCCTTTCATTAATGATGAAAAATCCAAACCCGGGATGGGACTTTCACATTCCACCCAACCATAGAATGGTTAAGCCAAATCTCTCTTCAACCATTCACCCTCGTGCCATATTCCAAGCATTAATGTGGGATCTCATAGAACACATCAATAAAAACTCATTCAAGGCTTTTAGAGGCCATCCACCTCAACCCATCAAACAGTGATTCCACCTCACAGTTGGAAATAAAAATACCATCATCAGATTGGTCTCCATCCAAGCCTTCTAGGGCTTCTACAACATTTTTTCTGACTAAGGCTTCCAATACTAGTAACTCAACCCATAGATGCCACTCAGCTTCCAAATCATTTTTCCAACCAAGGCTTCCAGGACTAGTAACTCAAACCACCAAGAGCTTCAAGAGCATTTGTCCAACCAAGGATTCTAGGACTATTAACTCAACCCAAGCTATTACAAGACTTCTCGAGCATTTGTCCAACTAGTTGTTCCAAGAATTAATAACTCATCCAAAGCTAAGGAACCCATTGTATTACTCAACAACCCCCCATTATAATTAATAGTAGAACTAATAAAAAATTTGAACCCTTTTAAAATTTAGGATAAAACCCAAAAAATTCCAATAAAACAAGGTAATCTTAGGTTTATTATTTCAAAAGCTTGATTGAATCTATACATTTCCCTTATTGGAACTTAAATATTAGAGCTTAAACCTTTAAAAACTGGTTTTAACATTAAAAATGCTCTTCATAAATATAATATTAGAGCATTCCAAAATGTCCCCTTAAGAAAAACTCTGATTAAAACATTTCCCAATTGGGTTTACTAAGGTCTAAGCCTTGAAATAATAAAAGCGTTATGTTTTATGTGATAGTAATAAAGGATCGATCCCGCAAGACTTCCATGTAGCATATCAGGGTTTCCATATCGGATTTTTGATTTGGATGACCATGTCTGATCCTATGATCCTCTAATCTTCGATATCCCTTCTCACTAAATTCTCTGATATGCAACCCTGCCAATACCACAACCTTTGATATCTGATATTCGTCTCACCTCCAATATCCAACATTTGTCTCACCTCCCATCTCTGATCTCCAATATATTACCCGCCTCTCATTTCTTAATTCTCATATTGGGGTATCCTAATCGACAGTTATCCTTTCAATTCCCTGATATGAAAATGCCGATGCGAAACCTCTAATAATTCTTCTCTCCTGTAATTATAAGCTTCTATGAGTTATAAGCTTATCGGAGGTAAATGATACCACATATTTTAACAATGCGATATTGATATTTCACTGATACGTTTCTCTAATATGCTGACATGTAATGTGGCCCACTTGAATTCAAGTTTTATCAATAAATAGCCAAATGTGGAGAATTAATGGTTTTTGATACAATAAACCTCTTCATTATTGGTAATGATTTCCTAATATTTATCTCATAAACGTCTTGGATTATGGTGCAATTGATTATTTTCTCTAAGTTATTCACTCTGAAGTTAGTTGCTCCTCACTCTTGTGTTTCTCTTGGGAGTCTAGTCCCGATAAACATAATTCAGCAGAAATGTCTTCGTTGACCAAACCCAGAAAGAATCTTGATGTTCAACAATAATCAATCACTCCTCCCCCTGAGGCCGAAGAATTGCCTGCACTATGTTCTGATACCGCATGCACCCTAGACACTAGAACCTCTACCTGGGAGGCCATGTATCATCTTTTCAAAGATGAAGAGCCAAGTGTAACAGAAATAGTAACCACAACCTAAGATTCATTCCCAGTTTTCGATACTACATAGAGTGATCTCACCATTTCATTCCTTCATAGAATTGCTTCTTGGCGAAACATATTGCCTTACATGGATATGATCAGATGGGTCATTGACCATTTAAACATTGTAGAGAGAAAATTTATGACCAATAGGAAAAGTTCGTCAACTCTTTCACCAACAAATATTTGACTCAGATGTACTTGTTGTTGTCACCTTAGAAGAAATATGATAAGGACTTCATCGAGAAATTCATGAAGGAAAATCAAGATGAATCTGAGGTCATCAAAGGATGGAGAAGATATTCTAGCAAGCACAAGCGAGAGGATAAGGGTATGTACTCTGTAGCTTCTCTTTTAAGGACTTATTGTTATGTTGTCACCATTATAAGTAGATTATTTGGTTATGCTAATACCCAAAAGTTTTCAGACCAATTGGTACCCCTGATTGATTCAGCCTCCGATAGCTATGTTGTGGATTGAGGGACTATTCTATCTAATAATTTAAGTATCCAAATCCTAGATTATAGGAAGAAACACATTTTTTTTTGAAAAACTGTTCCCCAATTTTTCATGAGTGCCTACGTAATGGATTCTATTTTCTTCACTATTTATTTCCCATCCATGGGATGGAAACAGACCATAGAGGATCTATGCCTATCCACATCTATTATAGTATTCTATGGGAGTCAAAATATCGGCCCCATTTCTACAAAATTTTCCATGGAGTTGTGCTTCTAATCCACCAATTTTTTTTTAATGTGAAATTCTCTATAATCTCACCTAAAGAAAATAACCACATGTTATCAGTTGGTAGATGTTTCGGAGAATATTCCTTTCCTTATGTTCAAGTTTTTGGTAGCCTTTCACACTCACATGTGTTACCCCTATATATTCCTGACAAGCTCCTAGCCTAGGAAAAAGCCTATCAAATTGTGGGAAATGGACTATCTAAGGTCATGAAAGATAATAAAAAGACAATGTGGCATGTCTTTCCATTTCATTTTTGTGTCTATTCCCTTGAAAATTTCACACATGATACTATGGAAATGGAGGAAATCCAGCTTATGAACTTTCCAACAATTCTAAATTGGTAGTTTGACCCCATTGATATTGCCAAGAATGTTACAACTCAGGCAAAACCCAGGAAGTTCACAAATTATCCTGATAAGTTTTATGACCAGCTTGAGTCAGCCTCCGATCATGAAAATGTTGAGAAAGAAGAAGAAATGTAGTTCAATCCCGAAGAATTGATCCAGTTCAATTAATACAGGACTAAAAGGATTTCCCACTTGCCCACAAATTTGTTAAAACTCAATCAACAGAGCACAAAGAAGGATAAAGGAGTGAGCACATCAAAGGTCTCAAATGTTGCTCATACAAAATAGGCAAAGGCTTCTTCTTCTTCATTGATAGAGGAAGTTCTAATAGATAAGAATCTAGAAGAAATTTAGGAACAATTTGCTAAACAATCTGACCCCAAAAATCTGCAAAATCCTAAAAACACAGAGAAAACATCATTCATTATTGAGGCTTCAAAGGAATCTATGGACAATGATGATCTGGGGATCATCCCAGTGTTTCCAACATCTAAGGTCATTGTGAAAATAGAATATATTCCTCCTCTTGATGTATTCTATAGCCCAAAGTATAAGGCAATGGTCAACAAGCACAGGAAGAGGAGAAGAGCTGAACAAAGCCAGACTTTGGTCCCTGGAAATGCCTCCTTTCAAGTACTCTGGAAATATGCCCCAGTCACCCTTGCTCAAGACCTAGGAAGACTATAACAATATGAAGGAGCTTATGCTAGTTCAGCGATTGATAAATCCTCATAGGTATAACAACTCCTTAAGGAGAAAGATGATAAAATAAGGTAGCTTGAGTAGATTTTGGAAAGTGAAAAGAAGGGAGTCACTCAGTAATGGAAAGCTCATCTTGCACAATTGTAAACCAATTTTGGTAACCTGAAGATTCAATATGAATCTAACATGAAGAGATGAGATTCCCAAATACAGGAGCTGCAACATAGAATTGAACAACTAAAGGCCAATCCAGAAATAACAGAGTTTAAGAGAGAAGTAGGAGAGCTAAACAACCTACTTTATCAACAACAAGTTGTATTTTGTTAAAATTTTGCCATCTGATCCGGATTTAAACAGGAATGCAATAAAATATAGAGATAACCATATACACAAAGATGCAGCGGAAATAATACTTCATTTCATTAATCGAAAACACTAAAATATGATTACAACCGGAAATAGAAATAAACTAGCTAGGGCGATGGTAGCTTATCTCTGAGAAGAGATGTGTGGCTACATGCCTTTGAACTGTGTTAAAATGAGGCTCGAAGGCCTATTTATTGTTGAGAAACAATGGAAAAAACCCTTCACATTCCAAAACCTAACCCTGGAAGAAGAAATGCCAAATTGTGGGCCCCGTTTTTGGGTAAGTTGGTACATCAACTTCCCGGGGTCGCGAATTGGTCGTCTTATCTCCGTTTGACGCGCATGATAGCCCGTTAGAAAGATCTCTCCGAGGACTACGACTGAATAACCTTGGAAGATGAAACACCAAATTGCAGGCCCCGTTTTTGGGTAAGTTGGTACATCAACTTCCCAGGGTCGCAAATTGGTCGTCTTATCTCCGTTTGACGCGCATGATAGCCCGTTGGAAAGATTTCTCCGAGGACTACGACGGAAAATGTCATTTAGGGCCTCAAAACGGCTCCAGAAGTTTAGGACCCGAAAAACTGCTAAAAATAGTAAATTGTGCTATAATTAAGGAAACTGAAAAAAACTGCACGAAGCAGTTGAGGGGATCCAAGTCGAATTAGCGGGTGGCCACCAATATCCACCTGGATCACCATCACCCAAGACCTATCCTAATCGAGTGATTCACTTGTAGATCAACTATCTGATCTAAGGATGTATTACAGAGAAGTAGAGGAAAAAATTTCCAACTTCATCGATTGGTAGGATAGTTCAAAGGGTCAATCGACCAATCTCCCCAAAATAGAAGAATAATAGAAAGACATTGTCTTTCAAGAATGGGATATTAGGCTCGAACATGCAGAGATGGAAATCTATAGTGCCAGGGACATTATCAAACAACATCATTGAATCAATCATTGATAACCTACTATAGTCTAATCTCTTTTCATACTTCCTTGAAGATACCTTTCTTGATGTAAAATTACTAACAAGGACTTGGAAAGAAGCATACAAAAAAGAAGGCTGAGGGAATAAAGGCCCTATCATAGATTAACTTGGAATGCCATTGGCATTTCCTAGTCAAACCTCACAATTAGCGGTTGATTCTAAGATGTCTTACAATTACCACCAATCATCTTCTTCCAACACTCAACAATGTGTTATTCACTATAAAAATGTGCATTGATCCTCACCATCCACCTCAATTGAACCGATGAGAGACATATGCTAGCTTTGACAACGAATGGAAAAGCAGTAGTCCTCCCAGTCATGATCAAAGATGTCATAATAGCTAGCTATTATTATCTTGTATTTTATTTTAAATGTGGTTTGTTTAAACCACCCAACATTTTATGGAAATTTTCTATATTTGAGTTTTGATTTCAAACTATAAATCCCCTTCAATGTTATGAAGAAGGGGTTCTAAATTTTTGCAAGAAAGTCTTTTTTTTTTCACTACTATAGTTGAAAAGAAGTCTTAATAGAAAGAAGAATCACCTAGATTTTACTTATGAGAAAATTTAATCTGTATCGAGTATTAATATCTATATGTTGATGTTGTGTTTATGAGTTGAATTATTATTTTCTTTCAAGTTTGTCATATATGTTATTTCATGTGATTGAAAAATTATAACTACTGATGTGTTTTAATGGAAATATTTTACGTATATAGAAGAAAAATGATATCTCATATGTGCAGCAAATTATATCAACTAATTTAATTAACTATTTAATTAAATTAGTTATCATTACTCATTTTATATTCAAGAATAGTTTTATGATCTACATTGTCATATTATGAGTGAAATCTTCAAGTCAGATAAATAGAAGATATATTTTCTTGGGATCGATATTGTAAGGCATTTAATTATTTTTATTTATGTGTTATCTACATCCATCAACCTTCACACCTATATATGTTTTATTCGTTTTCATATATATGTTTAAGTGAAACTAGTCCCATTAACCCAGTCGAATCCACCATCTAAAACAGAAAAGGAGTTGCCCTAAGTTCCCGACCGTGTGGTTTTCCCAAATGTTGGGGTGGAGATTTTTTATCCTTCAACATTTTTGGCACTAGAGGTAGGGCTTCAGACTGTGAATGGCAAGAAGATTCACTCTTAAATTAAAAGGTCATTCAAAGATTCAATCCCCCTAAAAATCACCACCAACTTCCAGATCACATTGCAAATATCCAAATCCATGATCTAAAGTTGCAAACAACCACCAATGCTCCTAGCACACTTACAATTTTAGATTCCCCTGAAGTTCAATTTTTAATCCATAAATTGAAGGAAATATCTATCTCTGGAGAGAAAACTGTTCAATTGGACATATCAGAAGGAAGTGTTACATCCTCTTTACACTCTTCTGGTGTATTAACTAGATCCAAGAGTGAAAATCTTGGAGTCAAACCTTTTGAATTTCCATTGGTCACTCATCAGAGAAAGAAAAGCACAATAGAAACTCACTCTTATTCTAGTGATATTACATCATCATCCCCTCCTCTTACTCCTTCTCTTAGTCCTAGTTCTTATTCTACCTCTTTATATTCTTCTTATCAAGCTCTTATCCCATCCATTTCTTGAACACAATTTTATGGTGTAGTTGTAATTAGTAGCACTACAAAGACTTATTCCACTATCCCTTCCTCTTCATATTTTTCATCTTCTACAACCTCATCTATTCATGTAATTAGTAGCAATGTGGCATCATCTTCCACTGCCCAATACTCATCATCTTCCACTTCCCAATTCTCTTCATCTTCCACTTCTTCTACAACATCTTATCTTGTACTAAATTCCAAGATGGCTAATAGACCATGGAACAATCTAGGGAAATTTAGATGGCTCAACCACTACACCCTCTACCTAAACACCTAGAAAGATGGATTCCCAAAGAAAATCTTGATGATGGCCTCCCTAAAGAGGAAAATATTCATAATTTTATGTTGGCCATAAATTTAAATGGATTCAATCAATAATATTGTTTTGTTAGACTCTTTCCTTATAATTTTGAAGGATCAACAAGATCATGGTACTTTTCTCTTCCATATAGGTCTATAACTAACTGGGATATGTTTGAAGAACAATTCTTACTCAAAGTTGGAGATGACCAAACCATTTCCACTTTGATTAATGATTTTTCAAATCTTAAAGCTCATCCAAGTGAGAATATTAAGGATTCAATTCAAGGTTTAATAAGTTTCTGAACAAAGTCCTAGAATCTTTTAGACTTGGAGTAGATGTACAAGTTGAATGGTACATGAGTGCCCTTCCTTCAAACATTGCAATATTTGTAGATAGAGGAAACAAAATGTCATTTTCTGATAATATGAAAGAGCCCTTGTCTCTAGAAAAGAGAATCCTTGCCCTCGAGAAGAAAACAACTCTTGAGGAAGGGAAACAAACCAAAAATGTCACTTTCAAGGATGAACCAAAGAAGAAAGCTCCGAAAGGTCCTTCTGATCTAGAAGGATTACAAAAGGTTCTCAAGAATATATCAAAAAAAAAGGTAGAGATTAAGAAATAGGTTCTTGAATTATCCAAAAAGCCTTTTTAGCCTTCTAGAAGAAATCATCCATCACAATCACAATCGATTTCCATCATTTCCAATGGAGAATCTGACTAGGATGATGATGAGAAAGAATCAGGCCTATTTGCTGAAGAGTCCCAACAATAAGAATTAGAAGAAGTTCATGTTTTCCGGGATTTTATCCTAACTTCATCAGAAAACAAGGAAGAAGAAGAAGCCCTACCTATTAGTACGAGAATTAAAGGACCTTTTGAGACTCCAACAATCAAAAGCATAAGTGTCTTGCTCCTCCTTCTAAAGAGAAAAAAATAGTAAAAAATACTTCTACTCCTCCCTCAAGTTCCTATCCTACTACTTCTAAGCCTTCTTCTTCATCTGAAACCCTTGTAGTCTCTGATACCATTGAGTATAACATTATGGAGGACATGAAGAAGGTTAAAGCAAACATCTCCCTATATGAAGTTAGCAAGCTCAAACAACAACATAAATTCTTACTTAAGGAGTTAAATACAATTCGTACATCTCCATTACCTACTGTTGTTACTTAAAGAGCTTCAAAAGGAAAAGGTAAGCCTCCTAATGTATATTTAGATAAATTTGACCCTTTAGATGCTATTCTAATCAGAGACAAATCAAACTCTCATACTCCTCCATTTCTCTTGATTAAACTTGTAATTTTTAACAAAAATTTTCATAACTGTTTGGTAGATTTGGGTGCGTCATCTATTATCATGCCTTATGAAGTTTTCCTTAAGATGAATATATCACCCCATGTTGGCTTTATGGGCCCTGACCCAAGTTTAGCGTTAATCAGCCAAGCTAATCCCTACACTACTGGCCCTTTCGGCATCAGCCCACAGAGCGCAGATTGAAGTCTCACCCAAAGTAGTATGGGGGATGCAAGAACTAGGTTTCCGCACCCTGAGATGGTTGTGATATCGATCTATACTTCTTGATCTTGCCTTCGTGTAGATCGATAAGCCTTTATGGCTTATCAATGTTCCTTCTCTTCCTTCCTTTAGTACCTCCGGGAAGGTACCCGACTAATCTTTGTGCAACCCTAACCGAAGGTCCTAGCACTTATGCACCTCTATGGCTATGTTACTATATAAGTTCCCAAGTTATGTTAAATGTTTACCTAATCTACCATGAATTTAAAGTTATCTTTGCATAAAACTATATTCTTTCTTGCGTTGAATTAACAGATATAATCAAATACATTCATGCATCAAATAAGCATTATAATGTTAACCCACATTGTAACATAATATAATCAGATACATTAAACAAGGAAAAAATACACAGTGATTGTAGAATACTTCTCTTTATTGATATCTCAAGTTCAGTACAGACTCTATCCGCCTTGCGCACACAACTGTAGGGGTCCGCGCACTCAGCTGTGAACTTCCACCCTAGGCCTCTACGCACTCAGCTGCAAAGCCTCTACCTACACTAAGACCCAAGAACACTTAGAACTTCTTACCCACAAAATATTTCCTTCTTACTTTCCCCTCCTACCTTAGACTCTTCTAAGACTCCCTTTTTATAAAATCCCATGGTCCGCAGACCATGGGTAGATATTTACAACTGACATGAGACTTTACAAAAAAGGGGCGGACATCCCTTTACAACTCTTGATATATTCACGCTCTGTGACCACAAAATGCAAAGACTTTACATCTTTATTACAAAAATTTGGCTTTTTGCCCCAAAACATGGGCTTTTAGCCCCAAAACTAACTCTTGGGGGGAACTATTCCCAACAGTCCCCAAACACAAACATGGTGCCTCACCTCGAGTCACTCTATGGGCATGGAGATCTTGGCGCACAGACCCCCCAGTTCAACATGTACAACTACTACCTAGGTGGTGCACTATGCGACCGCCTACTTTATCTCCTCGACCAATGGGTATGTTACTGGCCCTGCACTGTCAGCCTAAAGCTTCTGTTGAGTCTCCTGTAGACTAGCTAGCTCACCTTTAATGGAGGATATGATCAAATAGGCCTTGTCTGACCAAGGCTTCAAACACACCTTTAACACTGCCTCTTTGTGATGAGCTGCATCTACCTGTTCCTTCAAGTCCTTAGCCTCCTGTAGCTTCGCGAGTCTCTGTGTGATGGCAACAATACGCATTGTCCCATTTACCTCATCATAGCACTGTTGAAGCTCTCATGCCTCTGTTTCCAACCTATACATAGTAGGGTCTTCTTATAGGATGGTTAGTACTTCAAACAATTGTTCGAAAAGCATTGTGCAATCTGCTACTGCACTTTCTACTACCGCTATTACCTTTGTTACAACAATTGCACGCTGCTCCTTGACTTCCCATAGAGTCGAAGGGTGGGCCCTCAACTGCAACTCTACAATTTGGAGGTTTAGCTTCTGCTGAATCTTTTCCAACTTTGTGCAGGCATTACGCACACCTGTAGTGAATTTGCGAACATGCACATCTACCAGATCATCCTCAGGAATGGCCAGCTCCGGGACCATTCGGCATGCTTCCTCCATGACCTAGACTATACACTTGTTCTTGTCGGTCATGTCGTTTGCAGTGGCAAGGGTAGAATCTCGTTGTACGACCATCTAAGAATTGTTAATCTTCTCCTCTTTGATCACCTACAAAGTGCATTGTGTTGAAAATAATACTGAGAGGGGGGGTGAATCAGTATTATCTAGTCCTTTTAACAATTCTTCCTTATTTATACTTTGAATTATTTTTGCATATCAGTACCATAAAACAATGAGCATGAACAAGAAAAAACAGACAGACACATCAAAGAACACCAGATATAAGGTGGAAACCCAATGTGGGTGAAAACCACCTGCTGCAATATGTCTCTATCTTCTTTCAAATTAGAAACTCCTTTTACAATGGTCTTGTACTGGTGCAGTCCTTTACCAGTACACAGGCTGCAACCTGCAGAGAGCTACAACTCTCTCTCGTTTTCCAGTCTCTCCTGGAAGGGAGCTACAACCCCCTACTTCTTTTCTTTCAAGGACCACTTTTCATAAAGTTTCAAACTGGATCCATAAACATCAAATGATCATCAAGTACCAGTAAGTCACCCAGATAACCAGATCCACAATAACAGTAAACTAAACCCAGAACAC
>APFE030220592.1:87283-100064 GCA_000404065.3 Pinus taeda
AGACAGTCACATCAAAGAACACCAGATATAAGGTGGAAACCCGATGTGGGTGAAAACCACCTGCTGCAATATGTCTTCTATCTTCTTTCAAATTAGAAACTCCTTTTACAATGGTCTTGTACTGGTGCAGTCCTTTACCAGTACGCAGGCTGCAACCTGCAGAGAGCTACACTCTCTCTCGTTTTCCAGTCTCTCCTGGAAGGGAGCTACAACCACCTACTTCTTTTCTTTCAAGGACCACTTTTCATAAATTTTCAAACTGGATCCATAAATATGAAATGATCATCAAGTACCAGTAAGTCACCCAGATAACCAGATCCATAATAATAGAAAACTAAACCCAGAACACCTTCTGTGGCATCTCCTGTGGCGCCTCCTGCGACGTCTCCTGCGACGCCTCCTGCGGCGTCTCTTGCGGTGCCTCCTGTGGTGCCTCCTGCGGCGTCTCCTGCGGCGCCTCCTGCGGCGTCTCCTGTGGCGCCTTCTGCGGTGTCTCCTGTGGCGCCTCCTGCGGCGTCTCCTGCGGCGTCTCCTGCGGTGCCTCCTGTGGCGTTCTCCTGCGACACCTCCTGCGGCGTCTCCTGCGGCGTCTCCTGCACTTCCGCAGCTGCAGCGCTCGAGAGATCACCCGATTCGCTTTCCACTTCACTTTCATATAGATCGATCTTTTGAAACAATAACCCAATATTTGAGATCTTAAGATATTCAACCCAAAAGCATACACAAGCCAAATGATCTCCTTTGCTTTATATAGGCAAGCTCTTCCTCAAATCATGGACCAATACCACGGGCCAAAACCATAACAAACCAATACCATCAACTCAATACTAGGGATCAACACGTCTGTCGAGATGCCATGGTCCAATAACCATAGGTTCAAATTCCAAGGACTAACTACCATGGACCAAAGGTAAGTTTTCCCACATGAAATAAACTTTTCTCTGCATAAAATTCCGTGAACTTTTCTCCACATGAAATAAACTTTTCTCCACATGAAATAAACTTTTATAAACTTTTCTCTGCATAAAATTCCGTGAACTTTTCTTCTCATCATATTGAGAGCCATGCCATGGGTGTTGCCATCAAGTACAACATCTGTAACATATAACCATACCAGAAACATAATGCCAACACATTGTTTGCGGACCCTTAGTTCTATGATCATCCCATCCTATAGCAGGTGGAGCACCTTGCTAGGAAGCATTGCCAAGTTCAGCCCTACTCTCTTGAGGGTGCTGACAACGTGCCTGTCAGCTTCATTCTTTGTTGTTAGTGCTCCATCTGGCAGCACTATGGCTTGGGAGTCCTTTGCGTGCAACATCTCGGTTGCTTCTGAAGTACCAATGGGAAAAATGGTGGATGTCATGCCAGTCTGTGATGCCTGAATAGCCCCCAATGCCTGCTGTTATTGATGCTCAAACTGCTGTAATAGTTCTGCGGTGGCATCCCTCATTGTATCTCTAATGTCATTCAGATCCCCCTCTGTTAAGTTGATCGGATCCATGAATGTCTTTTTGGCCTTGGACTTCTTCCATAGCCCTACTTTGTCTTGTCCCCTTGGACGCTTGATATGGAATGGAGGCATCTGCAGGTCCACTTCTCCTTGCTCTATCTGATCGTCCACTTCTTCCTTTGCCTCTAAGGAGGGCGACTTCTTTTTGTCAGACTTGCACTACTCTTCTCCTATCTATTCACCTGTCTCTTGCGTGGCAACGCTGCTTGCCTTAGCCTTATCGTCAACATCCTCTCTCCTTTTCTCGGCTAGTTGCTCCATCTTGAGCTTCGCCTCCTCCTTTTATGGTGTGCGGTGGACTTGCTCGATCTCTACCGCCAAGTCCAAGGCAGTACGCCACTCTCCTGGCCAGCAATTAAGAACTGCAATGATCACGTCATTCGTTGCCAAGTGGGGCAAGTCATGCCACTTCTACTCAGGGTCAGTCCATGCTCTGATTGACACATGGTGGCAATTAGCCTTTAATTCCACGTACTCCTCAAGTTTATTAAAGACAGTAGGCGAGAACTGCGGCTTGTGGTTGATGGCCATGTGCACGTTCATCTCCACCAAGATCCAAAAGATATTGTATCCTTCATCCATTGAGGATCCTTGGTCACCCACAACAAATCATACTTCGTAGCCTCAAGTAGATCAGGTGTGACTGGGGGAAATTGACTTTCTTCAGGTAGCTCCCAGGCTACCAACACGATGGATAGCAAGAGTGATGCATAGTGGAAGGTATTGTAGAGATCTCACGCCTTGCGACAGCTCACAAGGAACTCACTACATAGGTAACACACCCAATTAAATTGAACCCCCTCTACGCATTAGGCCGCTAGAGATATGATGGGCGCTGACACTTCATTAGAGTGACACTTCAGCATGACCTTCCCTACCAAAATCTATGTCGCCACATTGACCGTAGGGTCAGAAATACTTGTAATAGCATATACGCGTGACTTCTTTACTAATCCGAACTTCTTCTTCATGGCCTCTACGAGGGTGTGCTCATTCACCTTTCCACTAAACATCATGGCCAGATTCTGACCTATATATGGCAGCCATGTGATCCCATGGATAAACATATCAGTGATGGGTATCATTTCCTCTAGTCACAAACATCCATCATGTACCAAGCACAGTAGCAATAGAACCATTTGTTTCCTTGATGGGCTCTGAGCCATATTTCAATTAGATCACTCAAAACCACCTCCCCCGACACAGAACCTACAAATGATGAGGTCTGAGCCGTGCAAGGAAGATCCAAAACTGAACATTGTGCTCTAAAAGGGAATCTTGATGGGAGGTGATAAGGGAATATAGCCAAAATATAGTACTTGGGTTCGCAAAGCTTCGGTGAAAGAAGAGGAGTTAGATTTGGATCACACTCAGGAAACCTTCATGGAAGCCAAGAAGAGATTCATTGAGGCCTCCACTTCAGGAAGCAAATATAGACTGAAGCCGAAGATGGACCCATCCATGCTCACAATGTTCTTGGAAACATGTATGAAGTTACTATGCGACAGTAAAGCTGTAAAAGGATTGCAAGAATTCATTAACAGATGCACTGGGACTGCGCCAGGAGAACTACACATGGTTAGAAAGATTGGAAATCATAAGGCAAGGATGGGAAGCAAAATGAGGTTAACTGTGCAAATTGGAGAATATGAAATGGACCAAGTAATTTGGGATTTAGGGTCGGATGCGAATTTTTTGCCGAAGAAGACATGGAAGCGAATGGGAAGACCTACCCTACAATGGTCTCCTATTTAGTTATGGATGGTGAAACAATAGAAGATAATACCCATGGGGTGATTGTAGGGAATCGCAGTGGATATTGAGGGAGAAAGCGCGCTCGAAGAATTTTAAGTGATAGAGATTGTTGATGACAACAATCCCTACCCCGCAATCTTAGGAATTGATTGGGCCACTGACATGAACTGGGTGATTAATCTGAAGAAGCACAAGATGATTTCTGAGAAGAAGTCACTACGTGTAGTTATACCCCTGGACCCTGCTGAAGCATTGTGCTATATAGAGCCGATGTGCAGCTATGAAAGCGACGATGATTTGGATTGCATCTATAAGATAACAGTGTGAAACTAGGACTGGGCGAATCCCACCACGGATGGGTGGATTGCATGGGAGTGCAAAAGCTCCTGTACTTCAGATTCAGATGAGGAGACAGAGCGATCGCAAAATTGGTTACATGAGGTGACTACATTGAATTGTAATATGATGACAAGGTCGCTGCACTACGTATCGACAGAAGTAGGAGACCTGCCTACTTATTATGGCCTATGTGAGGTAGATACCTTCTTGAATAAATTTGAAAGGGAGGTGCCGTAAAAGCAATGCCTCCAGGCCTTGGATTGGGTATTGCACACTACGGTAGCAAGATGGTGGGGTATGCACAAAGGGAGCTTTGACGAGTAGCACGAGTGTAAGGGAATGATGTGCTTATGATCTGGGAAGCCTAGGGTATGACTGACATATAAGTACGATGGGCAGGATGATCCACACAAATAATCTGGCCAAATGGACGTAAGCCTATGGGGAAAAACCACATCCTGAGTGGGTACACCTGTTCTGTCATACCTTGGATGTTATACCAATGCACTGCTATATAGAAATAGAGCTCCACCATAGGACAAGTGAATGGGATGTTTTGCACAAAGGGTTCGTGATGACCTTCAGTTTTGAGGATGAATGGGACAGTATTGATGGAGCGGTACAAGAGGTAAAAGAAGCCATCTTTAGAATACCATAGGAGCAGGTAGAATTGATTCAACCTGAATGGGATACTCAGCTAAACTGTAGGTTGGAATGTTATAATGTAATTCCTAAAGAAGAAGATGATGATCCTTAGAAAATTAACATCCCCGAGACAGAACACCACCGCAAGGCTCAGGGACCACAGTTTGAGAACCCTCACATAATCGCGTCAGTGAAGACTAAGCAGGTGAATATTGGTATGGAGATGGAACCTAAAATTGTGAAGATTGGAGACTATTGGGACGGCCCAATGGTGGATAAGGTTGTTGAATTGCTCTGCGAATATAAAAACTTATTTCCGACCACGTTTACAGATTTGAAGGGAATAATCAGAGATTTAGGAGTAATGAAGATCACGTTAAAAACCGACGTGAAGCTAGTTAAGTAGAGGTTGTATCGCTTAAAGTTGAAATACAAGGAGAGGATTCATGTAGATCTAGACAAGATGCTCGCAACAGGCATCATTGAGCCTGTGGAGGAATCTGATTGGGTAAGCCCGAAGGTGCTACAAGAGAATAAGAAGTTAGAAGAAATAAGAATATGTGTGGATCTCAGAAAGTTGAACGACGTGTGTGTACATGATCCATTCCAAACTCTGGTTGCAGATGAAGTGTCGGAAAATGTAGGTGGTCAAGAAGCATATTCTTTCATTGATGGGTTCTCAGGGTAACACCAAATCAAAATCGCGTTGGAGGATAGGAACAAGACTAGCTTCGCAACTGAGTGGGCTTGTTTTCAATATACTGTTATGCCATTTGGATTGAAGAATGCCCCTGCTATCTTTTCCCGTGTAGTTGTTTCAGTATTCAAGGAATATATTCATAAGTTCTTGGAGGTCTATTTTGACTACTAGACTATATTTGGGCTGGTTAGGTGCCATGTAGTGAACCTGCGCTTGATGCTGGATACATGTCAAACATACAAAATCACACTCAACCTCGAGAAGTGTATGTTTCTCGTTCCTTTTGGGAACCTATTGGGGCATGTAGTTTGTAGACAAGGGCTGATGGTAAACCCTGCGAATATCATGATGATTCTGAATTTTCAAGAACCGCGGTATGCGAAATAGTTGTGCACTACTCTAGGGCATACGGCGTACTACATGAAGTTCATCAAAATCTATGCCCAAATCACCGCACCGATAGAAAAGGCGTTGAAAAAAGATGTCACTTTTTGCTCGAACCATGACTGTAAGAAAATCCTGGATGTATTAAAAGAAAAGATGGTTATTACACCAATTCTGGTCTACCCAAATTGGAAGAAACAATTTCATGTCCATGTTGATGCATCAAGTATAGCGTTGGGGGCAGTACTAACACAGGAGGGTGGAGAAGGCTTGGATCATCCTATCGCATTCATGAGTCGTGAATTATCTAAAGAAGACAAGAATTATTCCACCATTGAACGTAAGGGACTAGCTGTGGTGTATGTGCTCCAGAAGTATCGACACTACTTGCTAGGGGGACACTTCAAGATGTATACATATCACTCGACACTAAAATACTTGGTCAATAAGCCTGTGTTGGGGGGGTGAATATGCAAATAGATTTTATTGTTCCAAGAATATGATTTTGAAGTTGTTGTGAAGCCTAGACGATTGAACATGGGACCAGATCACTTGTCATGCATTGAGATAGGAGAGGAACCTGCTAGTCTAGATGAAGGATTGCTTGATTCATAGCTCTTTTCTATGCATGTAGTGGATGGACATCTTGAATATATGATTCACTTTCTCACGATTGGAACTGTGCCGAAAGGGTACTCTGTTGAGCAGAAGAAGGAACTAGTGGTGCAAGCAGCAAATTTCTTTGTCATTGTGGGGCACCTATATAATATGGGGAATGATGAGATACTACGAAGGTATGTACCTGAATTTGAACGAAGAAATATCCTTGCGAACGCTCATGGGGGCGCTATGGGAGGACATTACGTAGGGAGAGCAACTGCACAAAATATTATCTACGCAGGGTTGTGGTGGCTGACCCTTCATCAGGATTCCAAAGCACATTGCAAGGTTTGTGATGTATGTCAAAGAATAGGTAAACCATCACAGAGGGATGAGATAGATTTGAATCCACAAATGACATTGCAACCCTTTGAAAAGTGCACGATGGAATTTGTAGGACCTATCAAACCTTAAGGAAAGATAGGCCTGAGATATATTATCACTATGATAGAGTACCTGACTTGTTGGGTAGAAGTGCAACTGCTAAAAGATTGCATGGCCGCGACAACTATGAAGTTTCCATTTGAACACGTATTGACACGATTCGAATTTCCAAAAATCCTGATGAGCAATCGTGGCACACATTTCCTGAATGAGACTATCAGCGCCCTGATATAAGTGTTTTAGGTGTGTCATCAGAAAGCACACTATGTCACCCACAAGCTAACGAGATAGTAGAAGTGTTCAACAAAGTACTGGAGACTGTTGACCAAGGTATGTAATGCGCAGTGAAGTGATTGGGACCTACGCGTACCCGCAATATTATGGGCTTATAGGACGACATGCAACAAACTGATGGAACAGACACCTTTCCAGCTTGTCTATGGACTGGAAGTTGTAATGCCTATGGAATACATCGTACCTAGTCTGTGCATAGTGGCACTCATAGGTATTACAAATCACAGAGCCCTGGAGGAGAGGCTCGTGCAGTTGGAGGAGCTTGAAGAAGCACTGTTTTTCATAGATTCAACCAGCAGGTACAAAAGTAGAAGTGAAAAGGCCTAGCATGATCAACATATTAAGTTGTGCACCTTTAATGTGAATGATTTGGTGTTGCTATATGATAGTAAGTTTGATCAATTCCTGGAAAATCTTAGAATGCGTTGGTTGGGACTGTATGTTATTAAGGAGATCACAAATGGTGGTGTGGTGCAGTTGGTAAAGTTAAATGGAGAACTCTTCCCAGGAAAAGTCAATGGCAGTCAATTGAAGCTATACATAGGTGGCCCACCCAAGTGACTAGCTACAAGAAGCATAGTCTTAGCACTCTAGGCAGCTGAAAAGAGGTGTAGGACTATGAATTACTTTACCCGGGAGCTGCGCAATGTCAGGACTGTGCGAAGTAGCAAAGTATCATAGGGTTTGCGACAACAGAAGGGTAGTTGCACTGTCACGGGTTGGCTAGAAAGTGTCCATTACAGTCACTATTCACGATGTGATGCTTGGTTTGAGACCAAATGGAGCGGCAGGCATTTAAGGTGAACTTTATGGGCTATATTTGGGAAAATCTGCCACCAAGGGAGCATTAATGGACTGAAAATGGGCGGAATAGTCAAATTCAAATTCAAAAGGTGCTATGAATTACAAAGGGTTGTGATCTAGATTTAAATAGGAACGAAAAAAATTACAGAGATAACTATAAATACAGAGATGTAGCAGGAATAATACTTCATTTCATTAATGTAAAATACATAAATATGCTTACAAAGAGAAATGGAAATAAACCAGCTAGGGTGATGGTAGCTTACCTCTAAGAAGAGATGTGGTGGATACATGCCTCTGAAATGTGCTACAATGAGGTTCAAAGGCCTATTTATTGTTGAGAAACAATGGAAAACCCTAAACATCCAAAAACCTAACCCTAGGAGATGAAACGCCAAATTGTGGGCCCCATTTGGGTAAATTAGTACATCAACTTCACGGGGTTGTAACTTTGGCATACAATCTCCATTTGTTGCACACAATATCTCATTAGAAAGATCTATTTGAGTACTATAACTTTGGGAAGGGAAACATTAGGCCATCATCCCATGTTTCTCCTAGATTTCCCAAAAAACGTCGTTTAGGGCCTCAAAACGGCTCCGGAAGTTCAGGACCCAAAAACTGCTAAAAATAGTCAATTGTGTTACAATTAAGGAAACTGAAAAACTAAAAGAGAAATTTGTGGGGGTCCAAGTGGGATAGGTGGGTGGCCACCAACATCCACCTGGATCATTCCTCTCCCCTTAGGAAGCAATGGTCCCCATTACATTGAGTTCCTCCATCTGCTGAAATTTGTCCCTAGTGAGCTGTTTTGCAATCTCTGATGTGTCCAATAATGGTGGGAAGCATGGTAGAGGGCAGTCCACATTGAACACTTGGTGCAAGAAAAGGAATGGGGGAAGATTGTGCTCCAAATCATTCTTCCCCACAGCCTTGGTACAAGTGTGAGGACCATGTCGCTTCTTGTAATTTTCATTTTTCAGAATGGAGCAGTGATATATTGGCCCGTTGGGTAGAGGTGCTCTGGGAGTTTGATCAAATGAATGCTTGACTTGACAATGTAACAGTACCCCTGTGGGTGGGGAGATGATGTTCATGTCTTCTTTCATGACCGTATCCATCTGCTGCTACTACTGCATGGAGGAACCGTTCGTGGGGGTCATGGACGTGGTGATGATCCTCCCCATACTTTGGGAGCGAACCAGACTAAAAATGAATTTCCTAGTTTGGGATATGAGCTTGTTGCATTTCTTAGCAATGATCAAAGAGGTGGTGATAGGTGGGGCTATCTCTGGTATCCCGTATAATGAATTACCCAAATAAATAATAACAGAAAAAGGCCTTGACTCATACACAACATGTTGCCTCCACAAGTATGGCTGGCCTAATAATACATCACAAACATCCAGAGGTGCAACATCACATAATACCTCATCTGTGAAGGGCTTGATGCTGTAGGGAAGGCGACACTGTTGGTGAACGCAGATATCTAGTCCTTGTTGAAGCCACCCAATATTGTACAGTTGCGGGTGTGGTGT
Source organism: Pinus taeda (assembly GCA_000404065.3). NCBI lineage: Eukaryota > Viridiplantae > Streptophyta > Pinopsida > Pinales > Pinaceae > Pinus > Pinus taeda. The sequence goes on from APFE030220592.1 coordinate 96,300, forward strand.
AGTCGGTAGGCCCAATTGCTTCACAAACTATGCTGAAGTGAGGTTATTTTGGCTACCACTATCGACAATGAATTGCAGGGGTGAGCCCTTCACCCACATCTATGAGTGGAAAATATGCTCCCCCTCTTCTGGATTTTCAAGCTAATTCTTGTGGATCTTGGTAGTGGCAACAATGGAACTAGGCTATGCATTAATGATATGCTTCCCTTTGTCATTCCCCTTGTCGGGTTCTGACTCCGGGTCAAAACATGCATCTGATTCTAAAGCCTTCAACTTGGTCACCAGGGACTGCTTGGTCCGGCACTCACTTGTGTTGTGAGTGGAGCTCTTGTGGAACTCACACCACTTTCCTGTGTCCTTATTCAACTTTGTGGTGTTGTTCTTTTCTTGCAGCTTTGATGGGTTGTCTTATGTCACCCCACCTTGACTTTGTCCTTTGGTCTTCAGATTCGTAGATCCAAAGTCTCGTTTCTTCTGTTTAAACTTGTGCTTGATTTTGACAGTGTATCGGTACGTTGTCCCGAGTGAGGATATGTTAAGGAACTCCATCTCTTCTTCGATGTACCTATGTTGGAAACCATGGTATTTGAGTACAAAATTTAGCTTAGAAACCTTGATACCCAATTGTGTGTGAAGGGTATGAAAAATGTTTATGAACTCTGGCACATCTTGGTCCCTTCCCTGCCGCAGCATGGTCCACTTTATGTATTTGTCCTCATAGATTTTGACAGGGTAGTACTACTCCCTGATGGCATCCTAGAATGAATTCCAAGTGGGTGTGGCTGAAAATAGTGAGCCCGTACTTTCATCCTTCTACTCGCAGTAGGTTTCCCACTAGTCCTTGATGTGGGGGGCTGCTTTGAGAAGAACGAAAATAATCTTTTCCCGACTGGAAAAATCATGAACAAAAAAATACCCATCTAGCATATTTAACCATTTATCTATGACATTTGCATCTCTTTGACCCTCGAAGATGGGAATTTCAAAATTAACTTGTACCTTAAAGGGTGTGGTGTTTCCAAAGTAGCTATCAGAAGTCAATGCATCACCTCTGGGTAGTTGCTAAATGATCTAAGCAAAGTTATCCATCATCACGTTCCTTTGTCACTCGAGGGCTTCTTCGAGCAAGATTTTGATAGGATCTCCTGCTCCCTCGTCTTTATTTTCATCTTCCATGGGAGGCTGTTGAGATTTACGAGGCTGGTCTTGTAAAGGTTCGACCAGTTCAAGCCCTAACTCCTTAAATCTCGACCTCGTTGGGGACATGCAAAGAAAAATAGAGAAAAAGTAGACCGCTCTGATACCACTGGTCCAGATTTAAATAGGAACACAAAAAATTATAGAGATAACCATAAATACATAGATGCAACAGAAATAATACATTTCATTAATGCAAAACACTTAAAAATGCTTACAAATAGAAATGGAAATAAACCAGCTAGGGCGACGGTAGCTTAACTCTTAGAAGATATGTGGTGGTTACATGCCTCTGAACTGCATTACAATGGGACTCTAAGGCCTATTTATTGTTGAGAAACAATGGAAAACCCTAACAATCCAATAACCTAACCCTAGGAGATGAAACGACAAACCATGGGCCCCGTTTGGGTAAATTGGTACATCAACTTCCCGAGGTTGTAATGTTGGCATATGATCTCTGTTTGACACACACAATAGCTCATTAGAAATATCTATATGAGGACTATAACTTTGAGAAGAGAAGTATCGGTCTGTGGACCCATATTTCTCCTATATTTCCCAAAAAGCATTGTTTAGGGCCTCAAAACGGCTCTGGCAGTTCAGGACCTGAAAACTGCTAAAATACTAAATTGTGCTACAATTAAGGAAACTGTAAACCTGAAAGAGACATTTATGGGGGTCCAAGTGGGATAGGTGGGTGGCCACGAACATCCACCTGGATCAGGCTTCTCAGCATACAACACTTGGCCATTTGAGAATTAAGTTGTTGCGCACCCATGGATTCATGAACCCATATTTGTTTGACCTTTTGAAGTCAAAGGCATTGTTTGAGCACTTACCCGAGCCATTGAGAGAATTGTGGAATAGCAATATGGAGGCACCTAAGGAAGCCATGAATACCAGAGAAATGACCATTGAGGAGGCCGTGCAGGCCATAATGGTAGGAGAAGCCCTAGAAAGTGCTGAGAGAGTGGCAGAAATCCCTAAATCATCGCACATGACGAGACCCAAGAAAGACAAGCAGCATATGGTACCAACACGTGTGTCCCCTAGAAACCCAATGAGAACTAAGATTACCATTGAAGAAAAGGGGAAGACGATCAATTTGGAAGCAGATGAGGATGAGGAATACTTTGAAGAAAACCTAGTAGAGGAGGAAGAGGACGTAGAGATGGAGGTGGAAACCTGGGGTGCGGACCCTTTGACCAGGTTTCCCACATATGTTCCTTTGTGAAAGGGCAAGGCAAGGGTGCCCAAGGACCTAGATGAGAACAAGATCTCTCTGCAAACCCGCTGCTCCCCAACGACATCATTTTTTATGGATCACACTTGGGGCGAGTGTAGGTATTAAAATTTGAAGACTGGGATGTTGCGAACCATGAGAAATTCCCAAATTTGGCAACTGCACAGCTCATGCACTAGAAGAAAAATGCACTGTTGGGAGTTATAGAGTTGAAGCCATGCCACTGGTTACGAGGTGTAGAGAAACAAGGACTGTTAAACTTTCTCTAGGTGTCACATTACGATCTCACCCAATGACTATTTTCATCATCAGGCAGTTTCTCTGCCTAGTGCATGATGGGTGTTTATGGCTGGAGGAGCCTATTCCCATCATAGTTCATCTAATTCACAAAATTACTCAACTTGCTTGCAAAGGGGAGGATCTAGTGAACATATCTAAGGGTAAAAGTGATGATTTGGCCATCACAGAGGCCATGAAGAAGAAGTTCAAGCTGAAGAAGAAAAAGAGAGGGTACGTGATCTCCAGTATCAATAACATTGCAATCAAAGTCATGACATAGATATTGGTTGGGAAAGTTATATGAAAGTGTCGCGCGGATGAGGTGCCAACATCGGTGGTTGCACTTGCCGCATAATGCACAAAAGGGGTCCAGTTTAACTGGGAAGACTACTTGTGTAGACAGTTCTTGGACAACTGTCGTGAAGCATAGGAGTAGGGGAAGACTTTCCACTATGAATGAATTTTTCTATCCATAGTGCTGGTGGCTTGCGAATTTCCCGAGGACAGCCAATTCGCAACGATTGCGTAGGATCTTCCAAAGGTAGGGAAGTATGCTTCACTGTGGGTAACTAAAGATGCCCATAGGATCAGAGACAACAAAATATTATGGGTGTTCATGGAGATGAACATCAGAATAAAGATTAACTACAAGCCACGATTATCACCCATGGTTTATAATAGTCTACAAAGCTTCATGGAGTTCAAGGTGGACTTTCATCATGTATACATCAGGGCACGCAAGGACCCCACAAAGACTTGGAACAAACTCCCTTATCTAGCAACAACTGGTGTCATATTAGTCGTCCTTGAGTCGTGACCACCAGAGTGGCACACTCAGCCAGCTCTATGGTGGAAGCAGAGAAGTCTGCTACATAGAGAATAAGGTGGAGGCAAAACTGTGGATGGTGCAGTTGGTAGAAAAGAGAAGGAATGAAGTAATGTTGGGTCATGTTATATTATTTCCATGACTAGCCCGCATAGTTTACCGGGGGTTTAGAAGGGGGGCGAAGCCCCCTTTCATTGCACTGATTGCATAGCATGGG
>APFE030220592.1:100235-115076 GCA_000404065.3 Pinus taeda
CCCCACAAAATTTTGTTTTTGGACCCTATTAGGTTGGGCGAACCTACCTATGGTTTTGTGCATGATTTTTCGCACATAGTTTTGGACACGATGGTTTTCGGTCCATGGTATGGGATGCTTTGGGATGTATAAATATGTATTGTAACATTGAAAGGAATATAATGAAAAGGAAAGTTGGTAGTCCCAGTTTTGGGATCCAGGGAAAAATATTTGTGTATATGTGTTTTATGTGTTATGCTCTCGCATTGTTTATTTTTTGTGTTTTATAATTTGTATGTAGGTAGTTTTTGTAAGGGTTTAAAACCTACAAGAAATAGCAGCCAAGACACAAGAGGCATGGGACGTTGTGAAGGCAGAAGAAGACCAGCAGAAGGAAGCTGAGAAGGAGTGTGAGGGAGAAAATTCATCTTCACCTAAAGAGGAGATAGAAACAGAGGAAGGTGCACGAACGCACAGACAACGTCTACAAAGATAAAGCGATAATGCCTGAGAGAGCAGGTGGGGCTGTACAAGAAGTTGAAGGCATCAAAGACTTCCTTTGACCCGATCACCCTCATTGAGGGGGATATCCATGACATTGGGGAGATAGTGCACGACGTCATTGCGGAGGCCCTACAACAGTTCACGAAGGAAAACCAGATGGTGTTGGGGGTCCTCCTGGCACATATACAGGAGTTTCAAGTGTGCACTCCATAATGTGGTACTCTGTCAACCACCCTCATAGTAGGTACAGCTGCAGGTGAGGAAATGTTGCGCGCCCGCATGACCAACACTATAGTGATGCCAGAAGAAGCACTATTTATAGAAAATGAGGTCAAAAGGCCTATGGTCAGTGCACTAAAGGGAATTGGAAAAAATATGGTTGTGCTCCCTCGGGAGACGCTCTATGTTTTGTAGGATGGAGTGACTGTAGAACTACGAGGCAGGGAGGGTCACATGCTCTAGGTCATGAGTGAGCAACGCATCAACATTGAACAGTTGAGCCTGCAACGCGACGAGGTAGTGGCACAGAATAGATAAGCCCTTACACAAAGGTTCGTGTGAATGCAGGAAGTAAAAGCGCCCAAGGAGTAGGTGGATGTTGCTCGACAGAGGGCAACCATTTTGAAGGTGTATGTACAACCATGGATTGATGAGGCATTCATCATTACAACCTCTATTGAAGCAAAGCTCGTGCAGATGTAGGGAACACAAGAACAGATTCAGGAAATAAGTTAAGCTACAACGTTTCTGGAACAATGCATCCAGGAAGCACAACAGGTAGCCGCTCAGTGCCCTGCCGACGTTGCAATAATCCAGGCAGAGTTGGGTGTTCTGTGCACAAATATCTCCACACTGACAAAGTGACTCGAGGGCAAGTGACGATATTTGTGTTGGGGGCTTGTTGGGCGCGGGATCCCTCAAGGGAAGTTTTGGGGCTAAAAGCCTAGATTTTGGCCATAAATTGTATCTTTGATGTAAAGACTCCACATTTTGTGGGTGTAGAGAGGGTAGCTTGTAAATGAGTCATAAGGTTGTCCGCCCTTAATTGTGTAATGTAATGTAAGCTATAGAGATCTACCCATGGTACACAGACCATGGGACTTTATAAATAAATTGAGGCTCTAAGTTGTAGAGGAAGGAATTGAATGATCATGGATTAGAAGCATAGCAGAAGATCTAAGGGTAAAGTCGAGTCTTTGGGTTGTAGAGTAGGAGAAGGCTCTGTAAATGAGTGCGCAGAGGCCTAATAGTCCATAGTTGAGTGTGTGGACCCCTGCAGCTAAGTGCGTAGGGCAAGTTGAGATTGTAACTGTTGAAGCATTAATAAAGAGAAGTTTTACATCAATTCTGTGTATTTATTTCCTCCTCTCTGTATCGAATATATTGGGTATAAATTGCATTTTTTTTGTCTATATGGTGTGTGAACATATATAACTATGTAAATTAAGTAAATGTGAGTTAAAGTATCTGTTTATGTGAAGTTGACAAACATCTATAAGAGGATAAGTAAGATACGTGGTGTAACTTGGGGAAATAGTACAGATTACTGCCATAGTAGCGCGAAATCACCTCAACCCCTAGTTAGGGTTGTGCGAAGGACAATTATAGTAGATCGCGAAGCTATCATAGGTCAGTGCACAAGGTGATGTTGGCTTAGTAGGGCATGACCTAGGTCTAGAAGTGATTTAGCCAAGCAAATCCTGGTACTACTGGCCCTTTCGGCAACAGTCCGTGGAGCGCATACTAAGGTCTCACCCGGAGTAGTATGGGAGGGTGCTAGAACAAGGTTTTTGCACCTTGGGGATGTATGATATGAAGTGATTGGTACACGATCCAACCTTCGCACTTGTTGTGCTACGCGCAACAGCAAGCACCCCGCGCCCTGCAATACTGTCTTCACGTAGTTCTAGTCGTAGCACGACCTATGTTATTAACCCAAGTCTTCCTTGATTAGGCTTTTTTAGCTGATTAGTTAGATTATTTTCATATATAAGCATTCATACAAGTATTTACCAATTGCGCATAGTAAATAATAGAGTAAAACTAATGCATAACATCAAAATACGGATGCAAGAATAGGGGCACAAAGTAAACTTATCTTTATTAACTTTCAACCACAAGTACAGACCTAAGTCCATCCTATGCACTCAGCTACAGGGGTCTGCGCACTTAGCTACATACTCTTCTAGGCCTTTGTGCACTCAGCTGCAGAGCCTCTTCCTACTACTATGACCCAATACACTTCAACTTCCACTCCAACCTTGAACCTTGCCTTCGCTATTCTATCTATCCTTAGCTATCTTTTACACTTAGAGCCTCACTCTATTTATACAATCGCATGGTTTGTGGACCATGGGTAGGCTGACACAACTTTACATTGAATTACAATATTTTAGGGTGGACAACCCTATGACTCATCCTAGACTTCGTGCTCCGCGCTCACAATTAGCAGAGTCTTAAAATAAAATTGACCAAAACTTGGGCTTTGAGCCCCAAAACCTGCTGCGCAGGATCCCATGCCCAATAGGCCCCCAACACAGTCATCATGACTTGTCTCGAGTCACTCTACTGGTGTGGCAATCTTGGCATGGAGCCCCTCCAACTATGCCTGTGTTGTGTAAAGGTCTGCATCGCACTATTTTGCTGTATGCTGTATTTGCTCTATTCTTTCGGCCGAATGCTCACTATCAGGGGCAAATCCATATCTTAAGGCATGCATCACCTTCATCTGTGCGAGCTTTCCTTTGATATCAGTAGTGATGAGGAAGGCCTCATCAATCCAAGGGTAGACGTGCGCTTTAAGTACTACCTCTTTCTGTCGTGTGGCTTCCACCTGTTCCTTCAATGCATTTGCCTGCTGTAGCTTTGCCAGCTGTTGGGTCAGGACAACTGTCTACTCCATGCTGTGCACACTGTCATACAGCTCTTGAAGTTTCTGCGCCTTTGTTTCTAGGAACTATATTGTGGGGTCCTCTTGTAAGGAAGTGAGGACCGTGAAGGATTCTTCCAACATAGTAGTACAGGTCTGCACTGCCTATCCTATTTCCTCTAGCCCTTTTTGGATAACGCCAGTGCACTGTTCCCTAACTTTTGGGGGTGTGGATGACTGCAGATTTAATCACAGTTTGGAAATCTGAAGGTTGAGGTCCAGCTATATCCTCATTGCTTCCTCCTTTGCCTCACAGAATCCACTGGCCAATCTGTGAATTTTCACTCCTACTTATAGATCTATCACGATTTCTAGCTCTGGGAGGTGGCGACATGCTTCCTCTACCATTTGCTCCAGTTGTTGATTCTGTTCTAGTGCTTCATCGCATTGTAGACTAAGCTACTCGATGTTGATTTTCTGTTCGCTGAGCATCTGTACTGCACGGCCTTCCCTAGCACAAAGTTCCACTGTCGCTCTGTCCTATAGTTGGTATAATGTATTCCATGAAAGGGAAACCAAGTTTAGGCCAAGTCCCTTGATCTGACCCACCATGACTCTGTCCTCGATGCTTTTCATTGTTTGTGCTCCTTCCAGTAGCATAATGGTGTTGCCCATTTTGGCCCGTAGCAACGGCTCTGTTGCCGATGTACCTGTGACACCATAGGAAACTACCATTCCTTCCTGTGGGGTTCGTACCTAAAGTTCATGCAGCTGGGCCCTCAGGGCCCACAACACATTCTGCTACTCCGTCATCGCTTCCTGGAGAATTTCCCTGGTGACCTCACAAACTGTGTCACTGATGTCATAGAGGTCACCGTTTGTCAATGTAATGTGTTCACTATCCAGTTTGGAAGCCTTGGTCTTCTTTCGTGGGCCTGCTCATTCTATACCATATGGCCATTTCAGTTGTGTAGATGTCATGCTAGGGTCTGCGCCTTCTACTATGTCCTTTGTTCCTTGTCCCATGGTCAAGTACGGGCCTCCTTCCTCCCATTTCATGGTGGCCCTTGTTGCCTGTGCTATTGCTACTTTTCTAGCGGCCTTGGTGGACTCTGTGGCGGCCTTTACGACCTCATGGAAGGCCCTTACCTCTGTGGCGAACTGCTCGTTGCACTTTTGCCGAGCTAGTAGCTTGGTGGCATCCTTCTGTTTTTCTACCACTGTCTTACCACACTCCGCCAGATCCAGGGCACGCCACTCGAGAGGCCATGAGTCAAGCATAATGAAATGGCATCATCGATCATGATGAAAGGAAGTTTGGTCCAGTTCTATGCTGGATCCTTACGTGCCTTAATATACACATTGTGCATATCCGCCTTGGAGTCTACGAAGCTTCGTAGACTGTTGTACACGGTGGGGAATAGGTGCGGCCTTCTGTTAATCCACATTCAGATGCTTGCCTCCATGAGCACCTAGAAGATATTGGTCTCGCGGATCCGTGTGGCGTCCTTCATGGCCCACAGTGATGCATATTTTTTGGCCTTTGGCAAGTCTTGTTCAAGAGGAGGGAACTAACTATCCTCAGGAAGTTCCCCTAATACAAGTAATATGGACAAGAGCAACCACGTGTAGTGGGAGGTCTTGCTCTGCTCCTAGACTTCCTTGCAGTTGGTGAGGAATTATTCACAGAGGAAGGTGACCCAGTTGAATTGGACCCCCTCCAGGCATTGTTCAGCCAGTGCGACAACTGGCGTTGGTACCTCTTTGTTGTGGCATTTTCTCATCACCATCTAGGCCAACAACTGGGTGGCGACGCGCACCTTTTTGTCTGGAATGCTATTAATTAAATAGCCTCTTTGCTTCTTTTCCAACTTTTATTTCTTCTTCATGGCCTCTACAAGCACCAAATCTCTGCTTTTGCTAGCTATTTCCGTGGGATCCATTCCCTTATAGGGAAGCTGAGAAATCCTATGAATAAGCTCCATCATGATGGGAATAGGCTCCTCTAGCCACAAGTACCCATCATCCACCAGGAAAAGTAGTTGCCTGATGACAAAGATCCTGATTGGTGCCCAGTGAACGTGTGGAATCCATTGTAGGAGGAGTAGCCCAGCGTTTTCTAGACCGCACAACCATTTCCGTGGCTCTAGCGCTGTAACTGACCCTTCCTTGCTCTATTTCATGAGGTTGCTAGTCTCCAAATGTGGGATCTTTTCACTGTCCGCGAGGTCTCAATCTTCAAATTTCATCATGGGCACATGCCCCAGGACCAATCCTTCAAACAAAATTCCATCTGGGAGGAGTAGGGTTTGAAGTGCGCTCTTAGTGGCATCCAAATCCTTGGGTACTTTTTCTTCCCCTTTCCGCGGAGGGACATACTTGAGCGGTCTTGCTACAACGTGCACCGGTTGGTTGTCTTCTTCCATTTCTTCATCCACCTATATCTCCTCTATGAAAGCCTGGAGGTCCTCCTCCTCATCATCTATCTCAAGGTTAACAGTCTTGCCCTTGTCTTCCATAGAAAGTTTACCAAACCATGGATTTCGCAGGGACATGCAGACTGGTCCCGCTGCCTGTGTATCCATCTTGGGCCTCGGCATCCAGGGTGATTTCAAAATTTCTAGTGCATCCCCCACCTATAGCGTAGGGTTCTGCATGGCTTCCTCGACAGTATTCTCTACAAATCCTACACCTCTCCTAGTAGTTGTCATCTTGTTCGAGCTATCTGTAGTTGTTCACAACTTTGGAGGCTCAAACATCGCTTGGTGCTCAACACTCTATGCCCTTTGTAATAGTTCAAATCTCAAACAAACAAGTGTTATCTCATGTCCCGTCTTGGTAGTTTTATAGGATCTTTCGAATTCAAATTTGACCACTCCCCCCATTTTTTAGTCATTAATGCATTCTTGGTGGCAGATTGTCCCAATTCTAGTTATGACTTTTTGTCTTAATTGCCCACTGGCCACTCCTCTTTGTCTTAAATTAGACATCTTATCGTGAACAGTGACACCAACGGTCACTTCCTAGCCTACCCGCGTAGCTGCGCCACCCCCTCTGCACGAGCGTGACCCTTATCACATGCCAATATTGCGCACAACCTCCTTACAGTGTAGCTCCCTCATAGACTCTTTTAGAGTCCCGTGCTCTCATTCAACTGCTAGGAGCGCTAAGACTGTGCTCCCTATGACTAGTCAGGTGGTCGCACCACCTGTGCGAGACTTCAATTCACCTTCCAGCCTAGTCCACAAGCACTCCTCAATTTCCCTCACGACAATCAATTCCACACGGTCTTCCTTATGTAGTGCGCTCCCCTAGTTACTTTGTTTGGTAAGGTGTGGTCACAGCCATGGTAGCAAAGTCACAAATTCTTGGTGATAATCTTATAATGTTGTGGTATGGTTGTTCGTATCTTGTTTTTTCATTCTTATTTTATCGACGAGACATGCTTGCGTTACTTCATTTTCCATTTTTTTGATCTTTGCATCCATTAACATGCTTTTCTTCCTCAGTCTTACCCAGACTTCTTCGAGTTCGCAAAGTTTAAGGTTCCGTCACCGAATGGCTTCCTGAATCCGCATATGTTCGCCCTCGTGTAGCTGCATAATTCCTTCATCCTGGTCCTTGCGTACTGTCCCAATTGTGGGAGCTATTGCATGAGGATTCCTTTCCTCCAAAATTATGATCTCGACCCTATTCCATAGCTTTGGAATCATATCTGCACTCAGGTTTTTGCACATGGTCGTATAGGCCCATCGAACCGCTGGCACGCGTAGGTCCCAATCAGTTCTTCTTGCCTAGTGAACCCTGCTCAGGACTCCGCACACCTTATTGAATGCTTCCACATGGAACATTTGTGGTGCGCGCCACCTTTCGTACTACTACATCCTGTTTCGATTTTCAATCCTAAGTTTAGGGTGTGCTTGTGCGGGCTGTACAACACATGTCTGTACCCATTGAGACAGATGGGTGCGCAAGTTGCTCCATCCTTCCTGACCGACTCTTGGTCGAAGCTAGGGCCTTCCAAACCATAGGCAAATCATCTTTCTACATCGACACTAGTCCTCAAAATTTCCTTGATGTGTACCCCACCATCGTGCGGGTGTTGTGCACAGTGCCCACTTCAACGCATGGAACCAGTGCTATTTTGGTACTGCACTTTCAAATTTTCTCAGGAATTCATCCACCGCTATCAATCCATCATAGGTCGGTAGCTCCCTTGCCTCTGTTGTCATGCAAGACAGTGATCTAACCATCATGTTGCAATTTCGCGTCATCACTTCGTGCAACCGATTCTGCCATCGCTCTACCTTTTCATCTGAATCTGAAATGCAGGAGCTTTCATGCTCCCATGAGATCCTCCCATCTGCTGTCAGATTCACCCAATCCTAGAATTGCATAGTTATCTTGTAAATACAATCGAGATCATCATTTCTATCATCGTCGTGCACTAGTTTAGTGTAGCACACTCCTTCGGATGGGACCAATGGGACTACTAGACGTAATGACTTTTTCTCGAAGATCATTTTGTGCTTCTTTAGATTGATGACTCCATTCATATCGGTGGCCTAGTCTATTCCTAACAATGTGGGATAGGGATTGTTGTCATCAACAATCACTATTACCTCAAAATCCACCTGCGCGCTCGTGCCTTCAATATCAACTGTTACCCCTTGCAACCTCCCCATGGGAAAAATCTTATGTTGGTTTGCCATTCATAATTGAATAGGGGAGCATTGTAACATGGACCTACCCATGCATTCGCATGTTTGCTTCGATAATACAATCGCATCCGAACCCAAATCTAGGATTACCTCATCCATTTCATACTCACCAATCTATGCAATCAACCTCATTTCCCTTCCAGTGCACAATGCATGCTTCCGCAATTTTTGGACTACACAGGGTTCTCCTGACCTCACGCACTTGGTGATCATCTCCTATAGTCCTTTAACTGCCTTGCTGTCGCGCAACAATTTCATGCATGTCTCCAAAAAGGTAGTGAGCATTGAAGGATCCATTCCTGGCTCTGGTTGATCCTTACTACCTGAGGTGGAGGCCTCCATGAAGCTCTTCTTAGCTTCTGTGAATGTCTCCTTTGCACGTTCTAAGTCAAACTCGAGTTCCTTTGCAGGAGCCTTGTGAACCCATGTACTTTCCTCTATCTTCTTTCCCGTATCCTCTCTCGTGGCCGTACTACTTCTAAGCATCATGTTTACATTAAAGTCCTCTTTGCATGGATCAGACCTCATAGTTTGTATATTTTGAGTTGGGGGAGGCTGGAATACCCCTTTTCTGCACATCTGTGTCATCAACGTAGGACATTCTATCATTTCATGATCAAACTTAGCGCAATATGAACAGGATATTCTTGTCAAGTTGGTACAATCATGGGCATAGTGCCCTGGTCCTCTGCAATTGTAACAAATTAATTGTCCGCGGCCCCTTCCTGGTCCCATTCCACCTCATCCTCCACCTCGCCGCTAAAATCTAGTGCAAGTCATCCCCGCATCTGGGTCGAGGACTCGCATTTCAATATGCATCCTATAGGCAGGGGTCTGATCCATCATTAGCTCATAACTGCGGCAAGTGCGCTCATCGTGGCCTACTTACCTGTAGAAATTACAAAACCATTGCTGGGGTGTCTATGTATATTTCTGCAACAAATGACAATTATCCATTGTGTGTTTCCCTCCTATCTGACAAATCGTGCACCGTAAAGCGGGTACCGCGCTTAGCCCTACTTGTGCCTCCTGTCTCAACGGCATTGGCCCTCCTCCTACCAAGTAGTTCGAGAAAAACGGATAGTGATCCTTGTCATGGCCCTGGCCTTTGCAATTTATGCACCATACTTCCTCACGCGCCTCTGTCCATGGTGCCCTATCCTAGTTCAAACTTTGAATCTCCAAACTCAGATTTTATAGTTGCGCGTGGATTTTTTGAACTCCTAACCGAGGGTCTTGTATTGGGGTCTCATGTAATCTCATTTCCATTTCCAACACTTCGGCCTAGGTGGAAGGTTTCTATTATGACAGCACCATCCTCAAGTGCGATGTTAGAGATGCTACAAACCATGCATGATGCTATCCATCTGTCAATGTCATATCGGCTTCACGGATTATACTCTTCAGTCATTGATCTAGGTCCTATGGAGTCTCGCCCGGGAGCATCGCAATTTATTTGACTGCGTTTCTAACTTTGGCATGCTAAATTCCTTATTCATCACATTCTAGATCTCTGCTATCCCTACGTTTGGGTGGTCGTTAGAGTGCTTGATATACCATGTTAATGCGCAATCTTGCAGCGTGCTCACCAATGCAACCTTCTTAATATTATGGTCCGTAACACGTTGTGCTTCCCATACTGCTCTTACCAAGAACCAAAATTGGTCTAGATCCTCATTCCCTACCCCTCTTAATACTAGTAGTTTGATCGCACTCGCCATACTAAACTTAGGTGGTGGAGGTGGAGTGGGTGGAGATGAAGGTGAGGAAGGTGAAGTGGGTGGCGGTGTGGGTGGAGGTAGTAACTGTAGAATGCGTTGCCTTATCAAACTGACCGCGTTTCTCGAAGAGATCCTGGCGAACTCTTCCTCGCTCTCTCACAAGGGTGATATTAAGGGACTGTTTTCCAATTCTTCACTACTTTTGTAGATATTTCGGCTCCGCATAGTCCCAAACATTAATATATTCGCATGACCCTTTTTTCACATAGTAGCATCTTAATCCTAGTATTCAAATATTTAATATACTTACCTCGCAGTCCTTTGAGAAAGCATCACTCTGCCTCGCTATATCTCACGGTCGTGTCTACCACAAACTCAGTGATAAATCCCCCCATTACCCAGTTGAGTCAATGGTCTACAGCTTGCACGATCTTATCTTCTAATTCTTCTAGTCTGTGCACTAATTCCGGAGTCCACACTATTGGTTTGTTGAGCCTACACCTTTCCTGGCTATCGGCTAACTTTGCAATCCACACATACATCTCAGAAGGAAAGGATGCAAAGAAAATCTCATGGATTTCCATATACACGTAGCGCTCCAACCACTTTTCCTTAGATACTTACAGGTTTCTATTTTCCTCTATCACGAACTCATGAATCTTCTTGTCCAACCACTCTTCAATTTCCTTCTTTGTTGGGTTCGAGTGGCATGACATCAGACATCCCTTATGCAGATCCTGGTCTTGGCAACAGAACCATTTGTTGGCTTAGTGGGGCCTGACCTAGGTTTGGAAGTGATTTAGCCAAGCAAATCCCTGTACTACTGGCCCTTCCGGCAACAGTCCCCGTAGAGCGGATTGAGGTCTCACCCGAAGTAGTATGGGAGGGTGCTAGAACCAGGTTTCCGCACCCTGGGGATGTCTGATATGAAGTGATTGGTGTGCAGTCCAACCTTTGCACTTGTTGTGCTATGTGCAAGAGTGGGCACCCCGGGCCCTGCGATACAGTCTTTGTGCAGTCATAGTCATAGTGCGACCCACGTTATTTACCCAAGTCTTCCTTAATTAGGCTCTGTTAGCTGATTACTTAGATTATTTTCATATATAAGCATTCATACAAGTATTTATCAATTACGTGCAGTAAATAACAAAGTAAAAGTAATGCATAACATCAAAATACGGATGTAAGAATAGGTGCACAGAGTAAACTTCTCTTTATTAACTTTCAATCCCAAGTATAGACCCGAATCCACCCTGCGCACTCAGCTGCAAGGGTCTGCGCACTCAGATGTGGACTCTTCCAAGCCTCTGCACACTCAGCTACAGAGCCTCTTCCTACTACTATGACCCAATACACTTCAACTTCAACTCTAACCTTGAACCATGCCTTCACTATTCTATCTATCCTTAGCTATCTTTTACACTTAGAGTCTTGCTCTATTTATAAAATCCCATAGTCCGCAGACCATGGGTACGCCGACATAACTTTACATTAAATTACAATATTTTAGGGCGGACAGCCCTGTGACTCATCCTAGACTTCATGCTCCGCGTGTGCAATTTGCAGAGTCTTACAATACAATTGACCAAAACTTGGGCTTTGAGCCCCAAAACCTACTTTGGGGGATCCCATGCCCAATAGATGACCTGCGCAAAGGTAGGCACGGTTGGACTAAATAGACCCCTCAGACATCTCCAGGGTGTAGAAACTTGGTTCTAGCATCCCCCCATACTGCTTCGGGTGAGACTTCAGTCTGCACTCCGCGAGCTGATGTCGAAAGGGCCAGTAGTGTAGGGATTTGTTTGGCTAAATAACTTCGAACTTGGGGCAAGCCCCATGAAGGCAACACTAAGGTTTCTATTCAAGACACCCTACAATACACAGACTATAACAACAAGAGATTTGATTTTCTAGCAAAAGGAAACACCCCTATTCTACCTGCACATAATCCTCTGTACCTACAGCTAGAAGAGGAGACTATTTCTAGGGCTCTTGGCCCACTAAACTAGTCTCCCACTCACTTTTGTAGGTAAACACTCCTGCGACCTTTGAAATGACAGAAACCAAACCATAAAACAACACATAATTCACCACTAATTAGCTTAGAGTTCTTGACCCTATCCTTTAAGAGATATGCTCAATAAACAATGCCAAACAACTCATCCTGCTTTCCTCACTAGCTATCTCAGACTTGCTGCCATTTTTAGAGGTAATGTATTAAGTTGGTTGCACTTTTGATGTACTACAAGTCTATCCTCTACTAGGAAACCAACCTACCACCTTGCCTCCTTGAAGACTTCTTTCCTTGACCCTCCAAATACTTCAGATCTAGGTTTTTTCTTGCTTGAGGTACCTAGCCCTTTATAGGGCACCCTAGAGCAACCTTAATAACTAGAAAACACATTCAATTGACCTTCTATCCATGCATTATTTCTCTAGATGAATGTGGCTTTCCTTAAGGGGGCTAGTAATCTAATCATCCCTCCCTAAACACAACTTGATCCACCTCTGACACTGCAGAGATATATGGCCTATCAGAGAGAAATTTACTTTTATTCTTTTTCCTAGAATTAACCTTGAAAATAGTTGTCTAGAAGCTTCTTTACTCATTGGCTTTATCTGCCCAAAACCATCCAAACAACTTACAAAAATGACCTCATTCTCTTATTTTCAAGATCTCCTAGCGTTGCGACATTCTTGAGGTAGAATTTGCTTCATATTCATGTCACATGAGAGAAATATGCTCTTCATTGATGTGGAATAAGGCTCCTCCTCACTCATATATGTACTTTCCCCTAGGGTGTTATCTAACTCATTAAGTGGGTCACTTAAACTAAGGCCAACTTGAATTCTAAGATATTTTCACCCATACAAATATTCAAAAATTAATATCTCTCAAACTACCTAGGCTTTCTTGGTACTTGAAGTTGCCACTTGCTTCTTTGAGGGTGCACTATCATCTCCAAGTACCCTCTCACAAAATATCATCATGGTTTTGGTCCATCTCCTAGGGTACAAAACCCCTAGGCTTGGGTTCTAATCCCACAAACCTTATTTGTGTGCCCATTCCTCCAAAACCCTTTAGAATAGGGTTTGTAGTATCTCTCAAGCTATAAATATCAACATATTATAATTGAGATTACATATCTTCCACGTCCACTCAGAATAGAACTGTAGTCATCACTTGTTGTCAAAGATCATTGTCTCTTAGCTTTTGTCTTCTTCTCAGGCTTGTTTTTTCCAACCATCTTTCTACTGACATCATTTCTTCTAGGGTTATGTGTCCCTGTGGGACCACTTGTTGAAGCCATCAACCAATGAACGTTTAGCCATCATTACGTATATTTTCCAGTCGTGTTGTGCCAATAGAATATATCCTAGGATTACGTAACCTTGTGCTATCACTCCTCTAAACCACGTGCATGAACTCTAATTGTCCACCATCCCTTCTATTTGTGCCACCTATTCTACCACCATGTCTCAGAGCTACATCAACCAAATCTTTTAAAAATGTGTTGCAATGAAAAATCCTAAGGATAGGCCTCTAGGCTGATGTGGCCTAGTGCGACCTACGTAGAAAATACTAACCAATCAAGTAACTAATGGAATTTCATGTATCTCCTCCACCATTCTAACCATTCTGCTGCCTATACCAACTTCCACATATCAAGCTCTGACTGGTGCCACGTGCTATCTATTTTCATCCTCCTTGGTTACCCGAAGTTGTTGAACCTACATGCCACCTGTCACTAGTTATGGACTACCATGTCTCCATTCATACATTATGCTTACATCACCCGAGACCTTGCACACCCTTTGGATCTTCCAGGATTATGTGGTTATGGGGACCTTATGAGCTTACCATTGGGTCATTTTTCCAACTCAGTACACCCTTTCATCTCGGTGCCTAGTCACTCTTTCACATTGTCCTATTCTGTCTCCAGTATGTTACACATTTTATCGCCAGTGGTTTTATGTGGAACCCCCTTGAGTGGTTTTGTGGCATAAGGGGGAGGGTGGCCACTTTTAGTTAGGACCATTGGTCCGATGATCAGTAGTTTGAGAAAAACGCCCAACGTGGACCCCCCCTTTGTTAACCCATGGGAGGGCATGAGCCCCCTCAATCTCTCTGATGAGTTGATGGGGACAAATGTCACATGATCAGTCCATGAACTTGACCATCATTGAACCTCACGCTTCTACTAGCTATTCCACCAAGAGTTATGTCTTATTTGACTAAGCACCACACTAGTGCCAATCACTAGAGTTCATTATCTTTGGCTCTATAACTTTTGACCTCTTTTAGTCAGGCAACTTTGACCAACCATATCTTTCACCCCATGATTCTTTTTTTGGACTTTAGCATAACATTGGAAATCTATTTTTGACCACCATCAAACTATGCAACTTTCAAGAGCATATGAGTTGATCTCCGAAGGAGTAAATTCCTTCAAAGCTTGGGTCATCCAACCATCATAGTTATAATTTTTAGCTTCTTCAATCAACCCGATACTATGAAGGTTTTGTACTAAATATTGCAATAACCATTGTACTCTCCCTGAACTTGAGAGTCCATCTACATCAATGCCAAGTACGTTATGCATCTCACATGAACGCTAACCTAGTTGAAATCAATGCCAACACACTTGATGCTACCTATCATCCTAACAATGCTAATTTTCTAAGAATTCTCATTAAAAAATTATAGAAATATAATGATACAACTGTCTAGAATATCATGTAGCCTTATTGAAATTATTTTTCTATTGAAATCATAAAACTTCTCTAATAATTCCACCATTTTAATAAAAAAATGACTTTGGCATGGTTTGGTGATATTTTAAACAATTATATAAAATATTATTGATAGCTTATATATATATAAAATAATTTTTGAATGTTATCTATTAATGTTAAATAATATTATAAAAAGGCTAATATATTATTTAGAATTACTTATTATTCATCTTAAAAAATAGATTTTCAATATTAATGTATATTTATGAATCTTAATTCATTAAACTATTTCATTACATACATATCTCTA
>APFE030220592.1:115382-134137 GCA_000404065.3 Pinus taeda
TAATGAACAAAATTTCATTTCTCTCTCATTCATATATATATATAATTATGAATCTAAAATCATTAAACTATTTCGTTATATTAATTCATTAAACTACTTCCACCCTAGCATAATAGAGAGCTTTCTTAAAGCTTCATTGATTGAAAGTCAAACTTCATTAAACCATCCCTAATCACCTTACACACTCGAAAAGGTATGTATATAAACTATATTGCAACCCAAAGTTATGTATATAAACTATATTGCTTTGTCGGTTGTAAGTCAATGTTATAATTATTGTTTTGTACCTACATTGCTTTGTCCCTTTAAATCAATATTATAATTATTGTGTTGTGCCCCGTAAATCTATATTTCAATTATTATATTTTTTTCCGCACAGTAAGTCAATATTACAGTTTGATCACTCGCATCTTGTCAGCGATTATTTTGCTAACTGTATCATGCAATTACGTAAGCGCTTTTCTAATAATAAAAATGGTTAGTCATATAATTATTTATGATTAAATAATAAAATAATAGCAGGAATGTCTAGATTTTCTAAAGCCTTTGATGATGATTTTGTTGTTACGCTGAGAGAGAACTTAAGAATTCTTGCAAATATGTAAACAAATGCTATTGAGTGGAAGAAAATAGGGTTGCTTCAACTTTTTTGAAAGCTAAAGAGGAAAAGGCCCCAATAAAATTCGAATCGACATCAGAGCCTTCTAGTTCTTCTAAGATTATCACTGAAGATTCAAAAATAGATGAAATAACTTCTCTTTTTAGAAATCTATCTAATAGAATTTCCAAGAATGAGACTCAATCTAGGACAATTAAACAAGCAATTTCCAGACCCCAAAATCAAAATCAAGGTCAGTAGAAAAGGAATCCACAATTACAAATTCTTCAGGGACTTAGTAATGATCAGCGGATTCCCACTCCTTTGTTGATAGATGATCATCAACCTGATGATAATACTATGACCATCACTGAAGATATAAATAAAATGGATACTTCCTCTGATCAAATAGTTATTATTCCTCTTACACAACAAAATCAAGTTCAAGAAGATCAATAATCTTCACGGGTTTCTAAATACCATGCCTTCTTTGAATTTTTAATTGCAGGGTTGAACAAAAGATATGACCTTAGTTCTAGGCCTGGCCCTGGAAGACCTCCTAAGAAAACTCCAATACTTGAACCTCGTGCCAAAACTGCTCAAACTCAAACGAATTTTATTCGACCATTTGATCAGTCAATTTATACTCCTCAAAATGACAAAAATGCATTGACTACATTTAATGTTGAAAAAGAGTTAGAAAGAGTTAAAATCCCACTTCCTCTTTGAGAACTTTCTAAAAACCCTAGGTATAAAAATCAGGTCTCCAAATGGATACAAAATACCTTGGTTGATGCTGAAGGTGATGTCATCAGTGTGTAAGATGAAAAACCAATAGTTGTTTTTGGCCCAAGCTCAGATATGATAGATGAAATAGTGCCTCCTTTCTATGTAACTCTTAATACAAATGATTCAATGTTGTATAATTGTATGCTTGATTCTGGAGCATCACATAACCTCATGCCAGAAACCACCATGGATCATTTGAAACTTGACATAACTAGATCCTATCATGACTTGTACACCTTTGATTCTAAAATGGTGCCTTGCTTAGGATTTATTAAGGATTTAGTAGTCACCCTTGACCAAATTCCAGTGAAAAGTTTAATACTTGATATAGTTGTCATAGATATCTTCCCAAATTTGGAATGCTCCTTTCAAGGTCTTGTTGTGCCAAATTAGGGGGAACTCTTCAGATGGATATGTCTTATGCTACTATTCCAGTTTATTGGGGGGAACAACTAGAATTATATAAGGAGGTGAGATTTGTGCACACTGTTTGCAAAACAGACGAGCGAAGGAACCATCCCATTTATGCAATTGACCAAGATTTTGGTTTCTTTCAACTCTCTTCAAACCAAGTGCATGAAACTCAAGTTAAAATTGAAAATGTAGTTGAAAGACCAGTACCAAATCAAACTGATGTATGGAAACTATTCTTTGATGGCTCTTGTACAAAAGATGGATCAGGAGCTGGAGTAGTTTTAATATAACCAGAAAAAGAAAACATTACCCAATCATGTAAGCTCGACTTCAAAGTTACAAATAATGTGGCTGAATACGAAGCTTTCCTTTTAGGATTGCAATTAGCCAAAAGCTCACAGGTTCAAAACTTAAGTGTTTTTACTGATTCAGAACTTATTGTCAAACAAGTGAGAAATATTTGCTAGAATAAACACCATAGACTTAGGTCTTACCGAAATGAAGTATGGGATTCAGTTGAAAACTTCTTTGATGCTTTTAATTTGACTTATATTCTAAGAGGTCAGAATATTCATGCAGATGCCTTAGATGTTTCTGCTAGTTCTATTGTGTTGTGTTATATTCTTTCCAAGACTACCCCATGTAGTTAACTAGGGGGTTAGAGGGGGGGAAGGAGCCCCCCCTTCGTTGCATCGATTGTGTAGTAGGGGGCGGCCACAGGGGTTTTGAGGTGTACCCGTAACCCCATTTTATGGGGTTTGAGGTAGCGTTCCAAAAAAAATTGGTTTTGGATCCTATGTTAGGATGGGCGGACCCACCTATGGTTTTGTGCATGATTTTTGCACATGTTTCTTCAGACGCGATGGTTTTTGGTCTATGATATTGGACGCAATGGTTTTCGGTCCATGGTATTGGATGCTTCGGCATGTATAAATATTTATTATAACATTGAAAGGAACATAATGAAAAATCAAGCTGGTAGTCCTGGTTTTGGGATCTAGGGGAAATCTTTGTGTATATGTGTTTTATGTATTATGCTCTCGCATTGCTTATTTTCTATGTTTTAGAATTCGTATGCATGTAATTTCTGTATGGGGTTAAAACCTACATTTAGTATCGGAGTAGTTTTGGCTTTAAGGGGACACCTTTGTTGCTGAGGGGTTTCGCTCGGGCCTGTGGTAGACCCTGTTCAGTGGGAGATCTGCTAGATCGATTCTAGTGGTGAAAGAAGATGGAGAGCATTGGAAAGATAGAGATTAAGAAATTTAATGGTCAGAGTTTTGAGTTGTGGAAACTCAAGATGGAGGATTTGTTGGTGGATAAAGATCAGTGGATCACAGTAGATCCAGGTGCTAAACCAACGGGAGTGTCCGATGAAGAATGGAAGAAGTTGGATCAGAAGGCAAAGAGCACAATACGATTGTGTGTCTCAGATTTAGTATTGCTGAGTGTATGAGGGGACGCTACGACGAAGGCTTTGTCGGACAAGTTAGGGACTTTGCACCAATCTAAGTCTCTTGTGAATAAACTGTTCCTGCAAAAGAAGCTGTATAACCTGAGGATGAAAGATGGAGACTCAATGATAGAGCATCTGAACGCATTTAATACTGTGGTAAGTCAGTTAGCATCTGTTGATATTAAAATTTCAAATGAAGAAAAGTGCATCAATTTCTTGTGTTCTTTACCAGATTCATGGGATAGTTTGGTTATTGCAATAGGTAGCAATGCAACTGCCTTGCAGTTTGATGAAATAGTCTCATCCTTGCTGACGGAGGAGATGATATGGTGAAATATGGAGAGCTACAACAGTGATGCCTTGTCTATACGAGGATGGTCCAAGAACATAAACAAAAAAAAGTCATCGAGTGGTAGATCTAAATCTAGAGGGAGATCTAAATCTCTAGGAAAACCTGTAAAAGTGGTGTGTTGGAAATGCGGAAAGGAAGGGCACTACAAAATGGATTGTAAATCTAAAGCTCCTGATAAAGGAAAGGGATCTCATGATGCTCCTTCTGCAGAGGCGAAAACCACCTCAGATGAAGGAGAGGATGTATATTTGGCTTCTTCAAGTACACATGTAGATCATGAGGCATGGTTGATTAACTCATGTGCATCCTTTCACTTCACTCCCCATAGAGAGTGGTTTTGTAAGTATGAGAAATATGATGGTGGTGATATCTTCTTAGGGGATGATAGGAAGGTTAGAATCGTTGGTAGTGGAAAAGTAAAGTTGAAGTTGCAAGGTGAAAGGGTTAGAATACTTTCAGGTGTTTTGCATATTCCTGCATTGGCTAGAAATCTGATTTCTATAAGCAAGTTAGATGATGCAGGTGTAAAAAAAATGTTCGAGAAGGATACCTACAAGATGGTTCAGGGAGCACTGGTATTGATGCAGGGAGTTTGGATAGGAATGTTGTACAAGCTGCAAGGTAGCACTGTTGTTGATGGCTGCAACAGTTTCGTGGTTCCTGAAACTAGAGGAGAAAATCTAGTGGTCTCTAGAGAGAAGACCATGTTGTGGCATCAAAGGATTGGACATATTGGAGAGAAGGGCCTTCGAATACTTCATGGTAAAGGTTTGGTAGAAGGTATGAGTAATAGCTCTCTGGATTTTGATTTAAGTGAAAATTGTGTATATGGGAAGCAGAATCGGGTGGGTTTCCCTTCTGGTAGTAAGAGGGCGAAACAAATATTAGAGCTTGTGCACAGTGATGTGTTTGGATCTATGAAGGTTCCATTACTGGGTAAGTCTGTGTACTATGTATCATTTATAGATGACTTCTCAAGGAATACATGCATATATTTCCTTAAGAAGAAATCTGAAGTCTTTGACAGGTTTAAAGAATTTAAGGCTCTCGTGGAAAATCAGACAGAGAAGAAGATAAAGATGTTGAGGATAGATAATGGTGGAGAGTTTTGCAGCAAGGAATTTGAAGAATTCTATAAGAAGTATGGTATAGCATGGCAGAAGAGTACTCCATATACACCTTAGAAAAATGGAGTTGCAGAAAGAATAAACAAGATGTTGATGGAAAGGGCAAGAAGCATGCTCAGTGGTTCTGGGTTAGGATGAGAATTCTGGGCAGAGGTGATGGATATTGCATGTTACCTAGTCAACAGGTCATCTTCATCAACGTTGGAGGATACGAATCCACAAGAGGTATGGACTGGTAAGAAACCCTCTCTTTCACATATGAGGATATTTGGATGTGATACATTTGTACATGTTCCAAAGGAGAAACGAACCAAGTTGGATAGTAAATCTGAAAAGTGCACCTTTATTGGGCATAAGGATGGTTTAAAGGTTTATAAGCTTTGGAACCCAGTCACATGGAAGGTTGTTTATAGCCGAGATGTGGTGTTCAGAGAGGTAAAATATGTTTTTAATCATGAAGTTGAACCAAAGGAACCTGAGAAGATAGAGTTTGAGCTTAAGGAGGAAGAATCAGACTCTACAGTAGAGGAGGAATTAGGAGATGAAGAGCCACAAACTCTGAGTGTGAGAAGATCAGTTCGAGAAAGAAGGCAACCAAAAAGGTATAGTCCATCTGCTTTTTGTTCAAATTTTGCTTTATCTATTAGTGACGATGATCGCAAAACTGTGAAGGAAGCAGTAGATTTAGAGGATGGAAAACTCTAGAAAGAGGCCATGGTTGATGAAATGGAATCTTTGCACAAAAATGAGGCTTGGGATCTGGTGGAGTTGCTGGCTGGAAGGAAACCCATTGGCAGCAAATGGGTGTTCAAGAAGCAGACAAATGCAGAAGGAAAGGTGGATGAATATAAAGCTCGGTTGGTAGCAAAAGGTTATTCCCAGGTGTTGGGAATTGATTTTGGTGATACTTTTTCTCCTGTTGCCTAGGTAGCTTCTATTAGATTACTTTTATCTGTTGTTGCTTCTTTTTATTTTGAGGTAGAACAGATGGATGTGAAGACAACATTTCTTCACAAGGATCTAGAAGAAGAAATATACATGAGGCAACCTGAAGGCTTTGTAGTGAAGGGTAAGAAAGAACTGGTATGCAAGCTAAAGAAGTTTCTGTATGGGTTAAAACAGTCACCAAGAATGTGGTATAAAAAATTTGATACATTTATATGGGGACTTGGCTTCACGAGAAGCAAACCAGATCACTATGTGTATTTTAAATTAATTGGTGACCATGTTATTTATCTGGTCCTGTATGTGGATGATATGTTGCTGGCTACAAATGACAAATAAATTATCTAGGATTTGAAGAACCAATTGTCCTCCAAATTCAACATGAAAGATCTTGGTGCTGTAGACTATATTTTGGGCATGGAAATTAAAAGAGACCGAGCAAAGAGGAAACTCTGGTTAAACTAGAGGAAGTATGTTGAGACAATACTACAGAGGTTTAATATGTAGGATAGTAAACCGGTGAAGGTTCTTATTCCTGTAGGTGTGAGGTTATCTACTAAACAATGTCCCAAGACACAAAAAGAGGAAGAGGACATGTCCCGTGTTCCATATGCAAGTGCAGTCAGTAGCTTCATGTATGCAATGGTCTGTACTAGACCAGACATTGCACATGCAGTGGAAGTATTGAGTAGGTTTATGTCAAAACCAGGAAAGGAGCACTGGACAATAGTGAAGTGGGTTTTCAGGTATTTCCATGGCACTAGTGATTATGGTTTGTGCTACGAAGGAAGACCAGGATTGGATAGAGTATTGGATATTCGTGGCTTTGTTGATGCAAACTGGGCTGGACATCTAAATCAGAGAAGATCTACAAGTGGGTATGTGTTCAACCTGTTTGGAGGTGCAGTTAGTTGGATGAGTAAGAAAAAATCTGTAGGGGCACTATCAACTACAGAGGCATAATACATGGCAGCCACTCATGCAAGTAAGGAAGCAATTTGGTTGCAAAGATTGTGTTTAAGTATGCGGTTAGTATAGGGAGCTATAGGGATAGAATGTGATAGCCAAACTGCAATTTTCTTTGCAAAGAAACCCACATATCATTCAAAGACAAGGAACATTGATGTTCAGTATCACTTTGTGAGGGATATGATAGAAGACAAAAAGGTGTTGTTGGTAAAGGTGGACACTTTGAAGAATACTACAGATGCATTGAAAAAATCTTTGAGCTCTGAGAAGTTCTCTTGGTGTAGAGAGACAATGGGCATTTCAGGGCTGGAAAAATGACTAAGCTCTCTTGTGGCCCCCTGTAGAAAGAAAACAACAAGTGGGAGAATGTTGGATTGTGCTATATTATTTCTATGACTAGCCCACGTAGTTAACTAGGGGGGTTAGAGGGGTGGCAAAGCCCCCATTCGTTGCACCGATTATGTAGTGGGGGGCGGTCATAAGGGGTTTTAGGCATACCCGTAACCCCACTTTATGGGGTCCAGGGTAGTGCCCTGGAAAATTTTGGTTTTGGACCCTATGTTAGGATGGGCGAACCCACCTATGGTTTTGTGCATGATTTTCGCACATGTTTTTTTGGACGCAATGGTTTTCGGTCCGTGCTATTGGACGCGATGGTTTTTGGTCCATGGTATTGGATGCTTCGGCATGTATAAATATGTATTATAACATTGACAGGAATATAATGAAAAATCAAGTTGGTAGTCCCGGTTTTGGGATCCCGGGGAAAATCTTTGTGTATATGTGTTTTATGTGTTATGCTCTCGCATTGTTTATTTTCTGTATTTTAGAATTCTTATGCAGGTAATTTATGTACGGGGTTAAAACCTACATTTGGTATTGGAGCAGTCTTGGCTTCAAGGGGACACCTTTGTTGCTGAGGGGTTTCGCTCGTGCCTGTGGTAGACCCTGTTCAGTGGGAGACCTGCGAGTTCGATTCTAGTGGTGAAAGAAGATGGCAAGAAGTGGAAAGATAGAGATCGAGAAATTTAATGGTCAGAGTTTTGAGTTTTGGAAACTCAAGATGGAGGATCTGTTGGTGGATGAAGATCAGTGGATCGTAGTAGATCCAAGTATTAAGCCAACGAGAGTGTTCGATGAAGAATGGAAGAAGTTGGATCAGAAGGCAAAGAGCACAATACGATTGTGTGTCTCATATTCAGTATTGTTGAATGTATCAAGGGAAGCTATGATGAAGGCTTTATGGGACAAGTTAGGGACTTTGTACCAATCTAAGTCTCTGGTGAATAAATTGTTCCTGCGGAAAATGCTGTATAACCTGAGGATGACAGATGGAGACTCAATGACAGAGCATCTGAATGCATTTAATACTTGTGGTAAGTCAGTTAGCATCTTTTGATATTAAAATTTCAAATGAAGATAAGTGCATCAGTTTGTTGTGTTCTCTACCAGATTCATGGGATAGTCTAGTTATTGCAATAGGTAGCAATGCAACTGCCTTGCAGTTTGATGAAATAGTATCATCCTTGCTAACGGAGGAGATGAGATGGAAAGACATGGAGAGCCAGAATGGTGATGCCTTTTCTGTACGAGGACAATCCAAGAACATAAACAAAAATAATTCATCGAGTGGGAGATCTGAATCTAGAGGGAGATCTACATCTCCAGGAAAACCTGTAAAGGTGGTGTGCTGGAAATGCGGAAAGGAAGGGCACTACAAAATGGATTGTAAATCTAAAGCTCCTGATAAATGAAAGGGATCTAATGATGCTCCTGCTACAGAGGTGAAAACCACCTCAGATAAAGGTGGGGATGTGTACTTGGCTTCTTCAAGTACACATGTATATCATGAGGCATGGTTGATTGACTCAGGAGCATCCTTTCACTTCACTTCCAATAGAGAGTGGTTTTGTGAGTATGAGAAATATGATGGTGGTGATGTCTCATTAGGGGATGATAGGAAGGCTATAATCATTGGTCATGTAAAAGTAAAGTTGAAGTTGTAAGGTGGAAGGGTTAGAACACTTTCGGGTGTTCTGCATATTCCGGCATTGGCCAGAAATCTGATTTCTATAAGCAAGTTGGATGATGCAGGTGTAAAAACAGTGTTCAAGAAGGATACCTGCAAGATGGTTCGGGGAGCACTGGTATTGATTCAGGGAGTTTGGATAGGAATGTTGTACAAGATGCAAGGTAGCATTGTTGTTGATGGATGTAACAGTTTCATAGTTCCTAAAAGTGGAGGAGAAAATATAGTGGTCTCTAGAGAGAATACCATGTTGTGGCATCAATGGCTTGGACATATTGGAGTGAAGGGCCTTCGAATACTTCATGGTAAAGGTATGGTAGAAGGTATGAGTAATAGCTCTCTGGATTTTAATTTATGTGAAAGTTGTGTATATGGGAAGCAGAATCGAGTGAGTTTCCCTTCTGGTAGTAAGAGGGCGAAACATATATTAGAGCTTGTGCACAGTGATGTGTTTGGACCTGTGAAGGTTCCATCACTGGGTAATTTTGTGTACTATGTATCATTTATAGATGACTTCTCAAGGAATACATGGATATATTTTCTTAAGAAGAAATCTGAAGTCTTTGACAAGTTTAAAGAATTTAAGGCTCTCGTGGAAAATCAGACAGGGAAGAAGATAAAGGTGTTAAGGACAGATAATGGTGGAGAGTTTTGCAGCAGGAAATTTGAAGAATTTTGTAAGAAGTATGGTATCGCATGGAAAAAGACTACTCCATATACACCTCAGCAAAATGGAGTTGCAGAAGGAACGGACAAGATGTTGATGGAAAGGGCAAGAAGCATGCCCAGTGGTGCCAGGTTAGGACATGAATTCTGGGCATAAGCGGTGGATACTTCTTGTTACCTGATCAACAAGTGACCTTCACCAGCGTTGGAGGATAAGACTCCACAAGAGTTATGGACTGGTAAGAAACCCTCTCTTTCAGATCTGAGGATATTTGGATGTGATGCATTTGTACATGTTCCAAAGGAGAAGCGAACCAAGTTGGATAGTAAATTTGAAAAGTGCATCTTTATTGGGCATAAGGATGGTTTAAAGGGTTATAAGCTTTGGAACCCAGTCACACGGGAGGTTGTGTACAACTGAGATGTAGTGTTTAGAGAGGAAAAAGATGTTATTAAATATGAAGTCCAACCAAAGGAACCTGAGAAAATAGAGTTTGAACTTAAGGAGGAAGAATCAAACTCTACAGTAGAGGAGGAATTAGGAGATGAAGAGCCAAAAACTTCGGGTGTGAGAAGATCAGTTCGAGAAAGAAGGCAGCCAGAAAGGTATAGTCCATCTGCTTTCTGTTCGAATTTTTCTTTATCTATTACTGACAATGATCCGAGAACTGTGAAGGAAGCAGTAGATTCAGAGGATGGAAAACTCTAGAAAGAGGCCATGGTTGATGAAATGACATCTTTGCACAAAAATGAGGCTTGGGATCTGGTCGAGTTGTCAGCTGGAATGAAACCCATTGGCAACAAATGGGTGTTCAAGAAGAAGACACACGTAGAAGGAAAGGTGGTTAAATACAAAGCTCGGTTGGTAGCAAAAGGTTATTCCTAGGTGCCGGGAATTGATTTTGGTGATATTTTTTCTCCTGTTGCCAAGGTAACTTCTATTAGATTATTTTTATCTGTTGTTGCTGCTTTTGATTTTGAGGTAGAACAGATGGTTGTGAAGACAACATTTCTTCATGAGGATCTGGAAGAAGAAATATACATGAGGCAACTTGAAGGCTTTGCAGTGAAGGGTAAGAAAGAACTGATATGCAAGCTAAAGAAGTCTCTGTATGGGTTAAAACAATCACCAAGGATGTGGTATAAAAAATTTGATACATTTATATGGGGACTTGGCTTTACCAGAAGAAAACGAGATCACTATCTGTATTTTAAATTAATTGGTGACCATGCTATTTATCTGGTCCTGTATGTGGATGATATGTTGTTGGTTGCAAATGACAAATAAATTATCCAGGATTTAAAAAACCAATTGTCCTCCAAATTCAACATGAAAGATATTGGTGTTGCAGACTATATTTTTGGCATGTAAATTAAAAGAGACCGAGCAAAGAGGAGACTCTGGTTAAACCAGAGGAAGTATGTCGAGATAATACTGCAGAGGTTTAATATGTAGGATAGTAAACCGGTGAAGGTTCTTATTCCTGTAGGTGTGAGGTTATCTACTGAACAGTGTCCCAAGACACAAGAAGAGGAAGAGGACATGTCCTGTGTTCCATATGCAAGTGCAGTCAGTAGCTTCATGTATGAAATGGCCTGTACTAGACCAGACATTGCACATGTAGTGGAAGTATTGAGCAGGTTTATGGCAAAACCAGGGAATGAGCACTGGACAACAGTGAAGTGGGTTTTCAGGTATTTCTGTGGCACTAGTGATTATTCGTGGCTTTGTTGACGCAAACTGGGCTGGACACCTGGATTAGAGAAGATCTACAAGTGGGTACGTGTTCAACCTATTTGGAGGTGCAGTTAGTTGGATGAGTAAGAAAAAATCTATAGTGGCACTACATGGCAGCCACTCATGCAAGCAAGGAAGCAGTTTGGTTGAAAAGATTGCGTTCAAGTATGGGGTTAGTACAGGGAGCTATAAGGATAAACTGTGACAGCCAAAGTACAATTTTCTTGGCAAAGAACCCCACATATCATTGAAATACAAAGCACATTGATGTTTAGTATCACTTTGTGAGGGATATGATAGAAGACAAAAAGGTGTTGCTTGTAAAGGTGGACACTTTGAAGAATACTGCAGATGCATTGACAAAATATTTGAGCTCTGAGAAGTTCTCTTGGTGTAGAGAGGCAATAGACATTTCAAAGCTGGGAAAATGACTAAGCTCTCTTGTGGCCCCCTGTGGAAAGAAAACAACAAGTGGGAGAATGTTAGGTTGTGTTATATTCTTTCTACAACTAGTCCACATAGTTAACTGGGGGGTTAGAGGGGCGGTGGAGCCCCCATTCGTTGCACCGATTATGTAGTGGGGCGCAGTCATTGGGGGTTTGAGGCGTACCCGTAACCCCACTTTATGGGGTCTGCGGCAGCACCGTGGAAAATTTTGGTTTTGGACCCTATGTTAGGATGGGCGGACCCACCTATGGTTTTTTGCATGATTTTCGCACATGTTTTTTTTGGACGCGATGGTTTTCAGTCCATGGTATTGGATGCTTCGACATGTATAAATATGTATTATAACATTGAAAGGAACATAATTAAAAATCAATCTGGTAGCCCCGGTTTTGGGATCGAGGCGAAAATCTCTATGTATATGTGTTTTACGTGTTATGCTCTTGCATTGTTTATTTTCTATGTTTTAGAATTCGTATGCAGGTAATTTCTATACGGGGTTAAAACCTACAATTTCATTTAAAATTCCTGATCAAACTAATTTACTCTAGCAAACACAAGTCAAGTATATACCATCTATCCTACACAATCTAAAACACTGGCAGATATTTGAAGATGATGAACACTTGAAATCTTTTCTACAAGTTGTAGATCAATTTTCTGTTCTACAAATTAATGAAGATAGATACGACATAAATGAAAATACAAGTGAGAATGATACTTCAGATTTCAGTTCAAAAATTGTTGATCATGATATTCTTCAATTGTCTAACAATTTTATTCCCAAAGTCTTGATACCTTTTAGAAAAAATTTTTGATCAAAATGATGTCCTCTGAAATCCTCAGTCCATTTCTTTGGAAGAGGACATAGAAGAAATTAACATTGGAACAAATGATGATGTCAAAAGTATCAAAATATGTGCATCTCTAGACCCTGATATTAAAACTCAATGTCTCAAGTTACTTCAAAATTATAAGGATGTTTTTGCTTGGACCTATGAAGATCTAAAAACTTATGATACTTCATTAATAACATAAGATCAGTTTGAAGCCAGAAGCAGTACCTTATCAACAAAAACTTAGGAAGATTAATCCATCACTTCTACAAACTGTTGAAAAGGAAATTAAGAAAATGCTAGATGCCCAGATCATTCTCCCTCTTAGATATTCTAATTGGGTTGCAAATTTAGTTCCTGTCAGGAAAACAAATGGAGAAATCAAACTTTGTGTGGACTTTAGAAATTTGAACAAAGCATCATTAAAGGATAATTACCTTTTGCCCAAAATGTATCAATTACTTCAAATGGTTTCAGGAGCACAAGACATTTCTATGCTTGATGGTTTTTCAGGTTATAATCAAGTGAATGGTTATCCAGCAGACAAGGAAAAGACAACCTTCACTACACCTTGGGGCACATTTATGTATGCTAGAATGCCATTTGTCTTATCAAATGTTGGAGCAACATTTCAGAGAGCTATGGATGTGGCTTTTATGGGTTAGGTAAAAAAAAATTGTGGTTATTTATCTTGATGACATTACTGTTCTTTCTAAATCTAATCAGAAACATCTAAAGCACTTGGTGAAGGTTTTTGATAGGTGTAGGAAATTTGGGATATCATTGAACTCTAAAAGGTCTTTGTCTGCTATCAAAGAAGGAAAAATATTGAGCCATATAATCTCAAAGGAAGGAGTGGTAATTGATCCCAAGCATGTTTCTGTCATTGACACATTGACCTTACCTAGAAACAAGAAAGAAATTCAAGCTTTTCTAGGTAAGATTAATTTTTTAAGGAGATTCCTCCCAAATTATGCACATATTGTAAAAGATATAACTATCATGCTCTGAAAGGATCATGAAGTTAAATGGACTATCTCTTCTAGGCATGCAGTTGATCAGAACAAGAAAGCTATCTTCGAAGCTCCCACCTTGGCCAACCTTGATTATGCTAAACCATTCAATATCTTTTCTTTTTCCTCAGAAACAAACCTCACTGCTATTCTATTACAAAAGAATGAAGATTCCCATGACTAGCCCATAGCCTTTTTTAGTAAGTTTATGAGAGATGTCGAGCTTAAGTAAGACATAATCGAGAAGCATGCCTATGCCCTCATTCAAGCCCTGAAATCTTTCAGGATGTATGTCCTACATTCACCTATTACTGCTTATGTTCCTAATGGTGCTATAAAAATCGTTTTAACTCAACCTGACACTGATGGGAAAAGAGGTAGGTGGATCACTGAAATACTTGAGTTTGATATAACTATCAAAACTACAAAGCTAGTAAAAGGCCAGTGATTAGCCAAGCTTCTAGCAGAATCCAATTGCAAAGTGCTTGGAATCAATTCTATTTTAGAAGTACAAGGGAAGGATCCACAAGAACCTTTTGTCCTAGTATAAGGTAATAATCCACAAGAACCTTTTGTCCTTGCACAAGGGAAGAATCCACAAGAACCTTCTGTCCTTGCACATGGTAAGAATCCACAAGAAACTTTCCTAATTTTACAAGGGGAGAATCCACAAGAATCTTCTCTTCAACCTGAAGAAAAGAATCCACAAAAACCTTTACCTTCAGATTAGATTAGCCCTTTACATATTAATGACAAATTTCTATTGTCAAATTGGTATCAAGACATTGTAAATTTTCTACTCCATTTTGAATGCCCATCATCATTTTCCAAAGTCCAGTGTAAAAATATTAAATTGAAAGAAGTCAAGTACTGCATCATAAATGAAAATTTGTACTAGAAAGGTCCACTGAATATTTTGTTATTATGTTAAACAGAATAAAAAACTGAAGGAATCATTGACCAGTTCCATAAAGGATTTTGTGGAGGACATTATGCTTAGAGATAAACAACATAAAATATTTTAAGGGGAGGATTTTATTGGCCAACATTGTTCTTAGAAGTGGGGGCAAAGGTCAGAGGTTGTGTTGCTTGTCAGATGTTTGCTGGTAAGCAGAAACTAGCAGCTCTTCCACTAGTACCATCAATAATCTCAACACCTTTCCTTCAATGGGGATTACAATTTGTTGGAGAAATCCATCCCACTCCAAGTAATCAGTACAAACGGATCCTCACAGAAACAAACTACTTCACTAAATGGGTAGAAGAAATTCCGATGAGAAATGCTACCAATTCGGTAGTAATTAAATTCATCGAAGAAAATACCTTATCTAGGTTTGGTTGCCCAACTCAAATTGTCACAGATAATGCATCAGCATTCTCTAGTGTTAAAATGATTGAGTTTTGCCAAAAATATCAAATTTTGTTACATCATTCAACTCCATACTACCCTCAAGTTAATGGCCTCACAGAATCCTCAAATAAAATTATGGTAAAGGTAATAAAAAAGAACCTAGTAGATCATAAAAAGAGCTGGGACTCTCATTTAATTTATGCAGTATGGGAAAACAAAATAACTCCAAAAAGATCTACTGGGAAATCTCCTTTTCAATTATCCTATGGGAAAAATACAAATTTTTCCACCAATTTGGCTTTCCCAGTTTTAAAAATCTTATAGGACTAAACACATGATCCTGATGATTTTTCAAGAAGAATAAATAATATTATTGAACTAAATGAAAACAGAGATCAAGTTAAATACAAATTGAAGAAATATCATAATAACATGAAAAACCTGTTTGATAGAAGAGCTAGGGAAAGGGACTTTAGGGAAGCTGACCTAGTTCTAAGATCAAACTCCAGGAGGGAGGAAAAGAGAAAGCATGGTACTTTTGATAACCAATGGTTTGGTCCTTTAGCAATTGTTGAAGTAAAGGATAACAACACTTTTGTGCTACAAAATCTTGAGCGACTATATTCCACTTATCCTGTAAATGGAATGTTTCTCAAACATTTCATTCAATACTGAGAAGTTGGAATACATTTCATTGTAAAAACTCTGGTTTCTTTTACTTTTTAAGCTGTCAATGAGATTTTTACAGTAAAGGACTCCATAGCCCGAAGAGAAGGCACATGGACTTGCAGGTTCGCTACATTCTACAGGAGAAAGCAGTCCCCAGTTGGAGCTAATGTTGTAGCATTTTTTGGTTTAGATAAGTTAGAATAAATTAGAGAAAAGATGAAAATGTATTTCCAAAATGTTAAGATAGCATATGACAAAAATAATATTGAATAAAAAATGTTAGGAAAATATTTTGATAAATATGTCCATATCAAAGAAAACGTTAGGGTAGATGTCCTAAAAACTGAAGGAAAAATAAAATGTTAGGTTAGATAGAAAAGAAAAAGAAATCGACTCTGAAAGTTTTGCAAATCTAAATGCCACTACTTTGTTCTAAATTCAGTTTGAAAAATAATAGTTGTGTGCAGTTTGTTTAGATGCCACACTAGGTTATTTTATCCAATTATACAGTTGCATCATGATTGGATTTGTTTTAAAGTAATTCTCATAGGTAGAAAATAAATTGGCTCAATAGTTTAATCTAAGCCAATGGAAGAAATAAGGCATAGAGATAGATTGTTCATAAAAAGAAAAACTTTGGGTTGCTAGTTCAAATGCACACTGGAAGGATAAGTAAAAATGTTAGGAATAGAAGGGTAGGTAGAAATGTGAAAGTTTGAGATGTTGAAATGGTTATTTCCTAAAGATCAAAACATTGAGGGTGGGTAAGCATCACACAAGTTCCCTGTGCGATAATGTTGTCAACCGTTGGATGACTGTTGATTGCTAACAGTGTAATCAATATCGCATCACATCATTCATGAGTGAATGAAACTTGGGCAGAAGAAAGTGAGATTTGCGATGTCACTACCGACCGTTAGATCTGGAGAGAGGAGATCAATGACGTAGAGTGAAGTGATTTTCTAAAGGGAAGTCAACATGGGACCGGTTGTTATTCAATTGTTGTTCAGTTGTTGTTCAATTGTTGTTCAATTGTTGTTCAATTCCTGTTCAATTGACCTCCTACGTCATTTTTCGAATAACCAAAGTTTGGACTTTATGTTATTTCATGCTATCAATTCATGCATTAAATCACCCAGACCTATAGCCGCCGCATCCACCTATCATATCGCGACCCCACTGTTCATTCCCTGATCACACATTAAACTCCATCCACCTCACCTCTCATCTTGCACACTCCTCCGCTATGGCCCATATGCCCATTCGGCCCTCATTCACCATCTGAAGTTTATCGGGGGGTTGAAATGGGCAGTCTTTAATACCACCTATATAAACAAGAAAAGTACATGTTAGTCTTGTAGGACTAAATTTCCCAAAACAACAAACTGCTTCATCTTACCCTCGAACGTGGTATCCTTCACAGCTGTTACCGCCATCCCAAGTCACCTCCGCATCACGTTTCACTAGATGTCTCCCATCCAATCATTTGTTGCCTATTCGTTGACCATTCATTTCAGTTCCCGTGGATTTATAACCAAATGTCTGTTAATTAACATGTTGGATAATTAATGCGTTTTTAGATGTTCTACGCCACCCTCCCATTCCATTTTTCTCTTTATAAACATTGTGTCATGCACTTCAAAGGTTACACAGTTAGCTTCTACAACCAAGATTATTCTTCAAGCCCGCCTTCTCATACAGCTTAGCCACTTGTCTCATTCACAAACACATCTTCTAGGTCCACTTGTCAGTTACCTGTCTCACTCTGGTAACTCCTTTTACCATTTTTTTATTTACAATCTGCAGTTTTGTTTGACAAAATGCCTCCCAAGGGAAAATCAATTGCAGAAGTTTCAAATCCTCTAATTCAACCACAGATTGATTTCCACCATACTCCATTAGTTGACGAGGATTGAAAAATCATTAAGACTTCTTCTCAATT
Organism: Pinus taeda; assembly: GCA_000404065.3. Classification (NCBI taxonomy): domain Eukaryota; kingdom Viridiplantae; phylum Streptophyta; class Pinopsida; order Pinales; family Pinaceae; genus Pinus; species Pinus taeda. Next base: position 132,721 of record APFE030220592.1, read on the forward strand.
TGATTTATTTGAAATTTATTGTTGGTGGGAAGAGCAGCTAATTGACCAAGGTGACTCTAGATCGGGTGCGGTGCGAGCTGGGTGAAACAGGGGTTTACAGTTCATGGAATTTTCAGACCTAGGGTTTGAAACTGGAAAGGAACAGGGTCAGAGTGGCTGAACTTTTCAAGAGGGGACAGATCTTGACCCGGCAGATGGTAAACGAGGGGTTTATACGGATCCCTACTTACAAACAAATAATCGTGCACAAACAAACAACACAGGAAGGTGTGAAAATTGCAGAGTATGAAAGGTCACAGAAAGAGGATGGGACCAGCAAGGGAAGGAGAAGATATGAGGGAAAGGAGGAACACATCACTCAAAAACTGAAAGGAAAGGAGAGCGACGGAAGAACAGACAGTAGAAGCAAGGAGAAGGCAGCACAGGCACATCCCACACATGAGAACAAACAAGAGAAGGAGCAAGAAGATAGTGAAAAGGGTGATCCGGAAAAAGAGAACAAGGAGAAGGGGAACAAACCAGAAAAACTCAATGGCAAAACGACTCAAGGCCCATGCAAGCCTAAAACAATAGAAGCCCTAAGGGTGGTGATAAAGGACCCATAAATTCAAGCCTACAGAGAACACATGAATGAACATGCAATGATTTGCAGGTTCATGGGACTCTGGCCAACGGAAAGGGTGCTGTGTCAATGGAGAAAGCAACAATGGAAACCCAAAGGTGATATTACACTCCACCTAGAAGCCAAAGGTTTTTTCATTGTGGTTTTTTCGAATCTAGAGGATAAGGATAGAATATTTGATGGTGGACCTTACTTCTTCAATTCAGTGGGCCTCTATATGAAGCCTTGGAAACCCACTTCGTGCTAGAGAAAAAAATGTTGGGTTGTGTTATATTCTTTCCACGACTAACCTATGTAGTGAACTAGGGGGCTAGAGTGGGGGTGGAACCCTCCCTTCGTTGCGATGAATGCGTAGTGGGGGGGTCACAGGGGGTTTGAGGGGGGCAGGTATCCCCCTCTACGGGGTCTGGGGCAGCGCCCCAGGAAATTTTTTTGGACCATATATTAGGTTGGGCGAACCTACCTATGGTTTTCGGTCCATGGTTTTGGACGCGATGGTTTTCGGTCCATGGTATTGGATTCTTTAGCATGTATAAATATGTATTGTAACATTGAAAGGAACATAATGAAAAATCACTCTGGTAGTCCCGGTTTTGGGATCCAATGGGAAATATCTGTGCATATGTGTTTTATGTGTTATGCTCTCTCATTGTTTATTTTCTTTGTTTTAGAATTCGTATGAAGGTAATTTCTGTACAGGGTTAAAACCTACATTTGGTATCAGAGATGTTTTGGCTTCAAGGGGATGCCTTTGTTGCTGAGGCGTTTCGCTCGGGCCTATGGTAGACCTTGTTC
>APFE030220592.1:136013-207264 GCA_000404065.3 Pinus taeda
GTAGCTTGATGTACGCCATGGTCTGTACTAGACCAGACATCGCACATGCAGTGGGAGTATTGAGCAGGTTTATGTCAAAACTAGGGAAGGAGCACTGGACAACAGTGAAGCGGGTTTTCAGGGATTTGTGTGGCACTAGTGATTATGGTTTGTGCTACCAAGGAAGACCAGGATTGGACAGAGTGTTGGATATCCGTGGCTTTGTTGATGCAGACTGGGCTGGAGATCTGGATCAGAGAAGATCTACAAGTGGGTATGTGTTTTAACCTATTTGGAGGTGCAGTCTGGATGAGTAAGAAACAATCTGTAGTGGCACTATCAACTACAGAGGCAGATACATGGCAGCCACTCATGCAAGCAAGGAAGCAGTTTGGTTGCAGAGATTGTGTTCAAGTATGGGGTTAGTACAGGGAGCTATAAGGATAGACTGTGACAGCCAAAGTGCAATTTCTTGGCAAAGAACCCTGCTTATCTTCAAAGACAAAGCACATTGATGTTCAGTATCACTTTGTGAGGGATATGATAGAAGACAAAAAGGTGTTGCTGGTAAAGGTGGACACTTTGCAGAATACTGCAGATGCATTGACAAAATCTGTGAGCTCTGAGAAGTTCTCTTGGTGTAGAGAGACAATGGGTGTTTCAGGGCTGGAAAAATGACTAAGCTCTCCTGTGGCCCCCTGTGGAAAGAAAACAACAAGTGGGAGATTATTGGGTTGTGTTATATTCTTTCTAACCTACATAGTGAACCAGGGGGTTAGAGGGGGGGTGGAGCCCCCTCTTCGTTGCGCTGAATGTGCAGCATGGGGGTCATAAGGGGGTTTGAGGGGGGCGGGTAGCCCCCCTCTACGGGGTCTAGGGCAGGGCCCCGAGAAATTTTTTTTGGACCCTATATTAGGTTGGGCGAACCTACCTATAGTTTTCGGTCCATGGTTTTGGACATGATGGTTTTCGGTCCATGGTATTGGATGCTTCGGCATGTATAAATATGTATTGTAAATTTGAAAGGAACATAATGAAAAATCAAGCTAGTAGTCCATGTTTTGGGATCCAGTGGGAAATCTCTGTGCATATGTGTTTTATGTGTTATGCTCTCGTATTGTTTATTTTCTTTGTTTTAGAATTCGTATGCAGGTGATTTCTATACAGGGTTAAAACCTACAAGAAACCTTCAAGCAGGTGCCAGTCTGGATTTGCCTCTTCGCACTACTAATAGACTATTGGGGACATTCAGCTCTAAAATAGATGGGTGACAATTTAGGGACTTTTATCAAAGCTTTAGAAGCCACTCTATAGAGAAGATACACTTCCTGTGCTCGAATCTGTGTGGAGTTGGATGTATCGGGGGCATTGCATGAAGGACTGTGGTTGGAATATAGGGATGAGGACTATTTCCAAGCCATTGATTATGAGAAAATTCCATTTCGCTGCATGAAGTGTCATGAGCATGGACATTTAATCATAGAATGTCCATTAAATAGAATAGCAGAAGAACTCAAGGGAGATCAGGCAAGAAAGAACAGGGATACCTTCATTCAGCCAAGAGCAAGACAGAGAGCAAACAGGAAACGCACAATCAGAACAAGCGCAACACAAGGTAATACTAGTAATGCTTTTGAAGTATTGGAGACTGAGACCGAATCAGAGGACCATAATAAGGAACACAATACCTCTGAAGCAAACAAAACTACAACAGAGTTTGCAACCAAAGCAATGGAGGAAAATATTCAAAACATTACAAAACAGACTCGGCAAGTAACAGAAGGGGCAGATGAAGATTCAGAAATGCTCATAAGTGACATCAGAAGTGAGGAAATGGAACTCAATGAGGTATTAGAGTAGGAAGGAGTTAACCTACCAGACATGGTAGAAAACTAGAAAAATAAGGGGATGGAAAACATATCGGAAGAGGAAGTTAGGAAAATTAATGAGATATTCATAGCAAAACAGAAAACAGAGATGGATATGCAAAACAAGAATCTGGGCATAGCAAAAGGAATGGGAGTCCGAACAAAAATCCTACTTCAAACATCCACCAGCTCCAAACAAAGGAAGAAGAGAGGGCGCAGATCCAATAATGAGGCACTACAGGAAATGGGACAAATTCTTTTAAACTCTAGTAAGATGAAAGCTCTAGAAGCTTTTTCTCTTAAATACTATTTTTTTGTGTTAAAATGAAAGTCATTTCTTGGAATGCTAGAGGGATCAATAGCCAAATAAAACATAGACTTTTAAAGAGTAAGGTCCAAAAGGAAAAACCTGACATTATATTTGTGCAAGAAACCAAATGCGCAAGTAACATTATTTATAATGCAAGCAAAAATCTAGGTAGACAAATGGAATACCTGGAAACCGCTAGTCATGGTTGGGAGGGAGGTTTAGTTACCCTGTAGAATCCGCATGTAATCAAAATCCTCTCCTCTGAAGCTACTAGGTCCTTTATAGCCATAGAAGTTCAAGTGATAGGCAATTCAGAGACCTATTTGTGCACCAATGTTTACGGGCCTCAGAAGTTAGAAGAGAAATACATTTTTCTTAGATCTTTATTGAATCTAAAACTCAGATATCCCAGTGCGAAGGCAATCATAGGAGAGGATTTCAATATGATAACTACACTATTGGAGAATAAAGGAGGAATCAGGAAACTCAACAAAGATTCTGAAGTATTCTTAGATTTCATCAACACAGCTAAATTAGTGGATGTCCACCCCAAGAGTGGGGCTTTCACTTGGAATAACAGAAGGGGAGGTGAAAGACAAATCGCCTTTCGTCTTGATAGATTTCTAATATCTGAAAGTATGATGTTGGAGGGAGTGATAGTAGAATTAGACATTCTACCTAGTGGAGGGTCAAACCATTGGCCCATTTCTCTGATTGCTGCTATCTAGGGCACTCCTAGAAATAAGCCATTTCGATTTGGAAATTTTGGCTTAACCATCCGGACTTTATTCCACTTGTTGAGAAGTGGTGGCATGAACCGATGGATATTAGAGGTACCTAAATGTACAAACTACAAGGTAAATTGAGATATATCAAAAGTAAAATCAAAACATGGAATATAGCAGTGTTTGGGAACATATTCAAAGAAAAAGCCAAGATAGAGGAGCAGCTAGAGCAGATTCACAAAGGCTGGATAACTGGAGATAGCAACCTAGAAACTGCAAACAAAGAAAAAAATTTGATGCAACAATGGCAGCTTCGTTGCCAACACGAAGAGACCCTTTGGAAACAAAAGTCCCGGATACAGTGGCTCAAGGAAGGGGAACATAATACCAAATTCCTTCACAGATCAACAATGGACTATAGGGGTGCCAATAAAATCCTCAGTCTCAAAAGCGAACAGGGGGACATTCTCTAGAATCATCAAGGAATTTCAACCCTGCTCACTGCGCATTTCAATAGCATAGTTCAGGAGCCAGAGTTAGATAGAACAAAAGCAATTGCTGAACTCATCAAATGCATTCCCAAAACAATCACTAATGAGAAAAACCTTGCATTAACTAGAGAAATCTCTTTGGAAGAGGTGGAAGAAGCAGTGAAGAATATGCCAAATGACAAAGCGCCTGGGCCTGACGGCTTTACCATCAACTTTTACAAGGCTTGCTGGGAAATTGTTAAAATGGAGGTCTGGGAAGTGGTGGAGGACTCTCGGCGTTCTGCCTCAGTTCTCAAATCTCTAAATTCAACTTTCCTGGCCCTGATTCCAAAAGAAGAAGAGGCCAACACCCCAGCAAAATTTCAGCCTATTGCTTTGTGCAATGTCATTTATAAGATTATCTCTAAAGTCATTGCCAAGAGATTGAAACCTATTCTCCCGGGCCTCATCTCAAAAGAACAATTGGGATATGTTGAGGGAAGACAGATTCTGGACAATATTTGACTAGCACAGGAAATGATTCATACACTTCACTCCAGAAAAATTGCAGGCATGATGATGCAACTTGACTTATCAAAGGCTTATGATAAATTCAACTAGAATTACCTAGAAGCAATCTTAAAAGCTTTCGGTTTCACCAATCAATGGATAAAGTGGATTTTAGCTTTGATCAAATCTACTAAATTTTCTATACTGGTAAATGGTGCCCCTACCGACCAGTTCTCCCCCTCACGAGGACTCAGACAAGGAGACCCAATATCACCTTTCCTTTTTTTTATCCTGATGGAAGGTTTAAGCAGACTCATTCGTAGTGCTAAAGAGGAAGGAAGGATCAAAGGGTTGCAGCCCTTGCCTTCCATTCCAGCGACCACTCACCAACAATTTGTTGATGATACAATGTTACATGGGTCTCCTACAGTCAAAGAAGCCCTGGGCTATAAAAGGATCCTCAATCTTTTCAGCGAAGCCTCAGGTATGGAAATTAATCTATCTAAATCCACCATATTCTTTTTCAATACGCATTTAGTTGTGCAGAAGAATCTCTCTATCATTCTAGGCTTCCGAAGAGGAAGTCTGCCCTCGAAGTACCTAGGAGCACCTCTTATGGATAAACCTTGGCAAAAAATTCATTGGGAGAAGATCCTAGCCAGTCTGGAGAAAAGATGTCACCACTAGACCCATAGGGCCCTCAATTTTGTAGGGAGGCTAGTTCTAACCAAAGTTGTACTGCAAGCTATTCCTCAATATATGCTTTCCATAATCTCGGCTCCCAAAGGAGTCTTGTAGAAAATGAGAGTGATTCAGAGAACTTTCTTATGGACAGGAAATGCAGAGAAGAAAAAATGGGCACTAGTGGCATGGAATAAATTGTGTAAACCCAAACATTTGGGAGGGTTAAACCTGCTAGACCCCTTCACCATCAATAGGGCATGTGGGGCCAAACTTTGGTGGAAATAGCTGAAGGAACCCAATCTTCCTTGGGCTAGACATTGGAAGGAGAAATACGGTCCAACACACAACACCCAGAACTTAATCAAAATGCAAGAGAATCCAGAGGGGTCACTAGTCTGGAACCTAGCAAGGAGAAATTGAGGAATTATACAGGAGAATAGCTTCTGGGAAATTCGCAATGGGAAAACGGCCTTTTTTCTGGGAGGATGCCTCGCAACAACTCCCTAAGTTAGAGAGGCCAGAATTTCCAGATCTGCAAAGAAATTATCAAGGGCTTGGGAGAACAATGGTTAATCACTATTGGACTCCTAATAACAGGGACTCGGAATGGAGAAATTGGGCAATCAATGAAACAGAGAGCATGACTGAAGCAAACAACAACGCCGGGGACCTGTAAACTCTATTAAACAAAAGAAGAATTAGGAAGGCGGATGACAGCGACTGTGGAGTACCAAGGAAGGTATGTTTTGATGGTCATTTCGGTATCTTTTCATGAAAATTCAAAAGCCTTTTTGCATGGGAAACTTAGATAATAATAAGAACTTATAACAAAATATGAGAACTTAATAAGGAGCACTGATAAACATCGTTTCTATGTGCAGGAAGGTGAAGAAGCGAAAGGTGGCCATCCAAAAAGCAAAGTTAAAGACAAGCTAACTGCTGTCCCTGTGACAGGAGACCGGAAGCGAACTAGATCGACACGGATTAGCCCAAAACAGGACGTGGAGATACCAGTGCAGAACAAAAGAAGGAATAAGTAACGCAACATTAATGATTCTGTGTATCCCTCAGGATCTTAGATCATGAGGGATCGCTGTTTTAACCTATTTCTGTATCTAGATGTCTCCGCCGTCCCTTTTATAAAAAGGGATAGCATTGTTGGTTACGGGGGAATTTTTCGGGTAGTATCTGGGAAGTGTGTAATTTCTTTGAAGACAGATCTGGACTATGATCTTTATGCTCTGTTGAAGACTTAAGTTTCTGTACCTTTATTGCATGCTTTAATACAGACTTGTTCACTTTTTATCTTTGAGCCTGGATTCATCTTAAGTGGTGTGCCCATGGAGGCTAAGGGCCCGACCCTGGAGGACACTTGCTCTTGTATTATTAGGCGTGGTTTCCGTGTGGTTTGTTCATAAAAGTAATTTGGTAATCTGCTATGTTTTGAGAATATTTCATTACATGCTCTGTTGTGATTAAGTTATTTCGTGTTCTTGAACTTTATATTGATGCTATGTTATTTTACCAACTCTTTAAGTATTGATCAATTCCTACAGGACATTGTTACTTCATTACAGAATTCTTCACGATTGTATTTTGCATTATAACAAGTCATCTGGAAAAGTCTGTTTCACATGGTTATTGAACGTGACTATTCTTTATTATGAGATGCAGTTGTATGTGTTTTAGCAGAGGGAGATTAAGTATGGTGTGTTTCTAAGATTCTATAGTATTGTTCTATCATATAAGATTGAGAGATTGATGTTTTGATTGGCGTGAATAAATAGATTTGTAGCTTAAAGGACTTGGTTATTGCTTATTTCAATTGCTGTTCTATTCTTGGATTGTTGTTCCATTTACTTGCTGTTCCATTTATTTGCTGTTCCATTTCCAGATTGCTGATTTGCTGTTTCTTGAGGACAGACTTAGGATGTAGTGGACCCCAGCATCTACTAACTGGTCCCCAGACCTCTGATCTGCTCCCATCAGCTATGAAAGGGACGTGTTATTGCTACCAAGCCCTTGGATGATGTGTTGTTCCATTTCATTATCATTTCTTTTATCTGCTGTTTCATTTCTAATCATTAAGAACAATCCCAGGCTGTAGCGAGCCCAACATCTGCTATCTGGCTCCCAGACCTCTGATCTATTCTCATCGGTTATGAAAAGGATGGGCTATTGCTGCTGAACCTTTGGCTGATGTAATACTTGGTGTGATTTGGTCATTTAAAGTAGTTAAGTTGTAGGTTTGCATTACTTTACTTGCATAGCTTTCGAATAGCTATACTACAAGCATTACTCTGGCAAATGCTAGCCTCAGACTGAGACACCCTTTGAAATAACCAGATGATCCCGGATTGACATATTAATGTAAGGTAACTAGAGGTGAAAGAGACCCTTGTTATAGCTCTACATTTTGGCGCCGTTGTTGGGGAAGGAGTGTATCCATTTGTCTTTTCCAGGGTAGTGTACGAACTTGCTAGGGGAGAATTGGGTTTTGAAAACGGAAGGTAAGAACCTACGTGCGGAGCATGTAAAAGCCTTGATCCTTTGCCCGCTTTCCTGCAGATTTGTTGTTATCTTCTTAAAATTTGGTAGTTAAATTGAGTGCATGACTAAGCAGAAAAAGCTAGAGAAAAATCCCAAACCATTACCAAAACCAAAAAAAGCTAAGGGACCTGTGACCCTTGGTCGATCGACATACATAGACGAAATCTATAAGAAAGTTGAATCTCAGCCTTCAGTAGGACCCAGGAAAGTTACTTCCAAACAACCTACTAGTTCCCTTCAGGCCTCAGGCTCACCATCTAAAGCCTTTGCTGAGGTGCATAGTCAGACTAACGAACAGGACTTTCAAGAAATTGAAAATTCTATTCCCGGATGACTGCAGGAAGAGAACCTAAGTAATCTTTGTGAAGGAGAAGGGGAAATAGGGGAAATTGGAGAGCCAGGATCTCCTCCTAAGATAACTCAGCCATTACGTAGCCCCGACAAAGGGAGTGCGGTAAAAATTGTTATTAAAGACACCCTATTTCCTCAGACAGAAATTCCAGATAGAGGAAGTGCTATTAAAACTGTTCTTGTTAAAAAAATTCCTCAACCTAGGAATACCCTCTTAGATCTTCCGGAAGGGTATTGGAATATATTTGATCCAATGGCTCAAAATCCGCCAAACACCCAAACTTCGACATTACAATACCCCATAATGGATTCCACAGCAAATGCTCCTATGAAAGCAATCCCCCTTCAACACATTCCTACATTTCATGGACTCACATCAGAGGACCCTGATGCATTTTTATTCTAATTTGATGTGTTATGCAAAGGGTATGATTACACCATTGACCCCCAGAAACTCAAATTACTCCCCTCCACTTTGAAAGGGGCAGCTCTAAGATGGTTTATGGGATTAGGTGGTGGAGTTATGAATAACTGGGAACAAATGAAAGAGTCTTTCTTAAAGAAATATCAAGATTACTGTAGGTCTAGAGAACTAAAAGATGAAATATTCCAAATGATAGCTAGACCAAATGAAACATTAGAAGAATACGTGGAATGTTTCCAGTATAATCTGCAAAGATCCCCTTATGCATTGTTGCCTTTACCTGATAATGTGTTGAAAATAGCATTAATAAGGGGCATCAAAGAACAGTGGATTGAAACATTAAACATTATGGGGAAAGGGGATATATGTCAGGAAAGTTTCGCTGACATAATTGATTTATGTATTAGGAGTTCGAGAGGCAGTACACGAATCAAACCAGTAGAACATGATCAATTTGCACGGGAAAACAAAATTTCATCCGAAGGAGTAACAAGTGTGGAAATTGGGAATTTATTTGAAAATTTTAAAACTGATATACTAGGAACACTGACTACACAATTGGACGTTTTGCAGGCTAAGCAGAAACAAATGGAGGCAGAACAAAATTATAAATCTTCTGCCCCAAGTGCAGGAAGAAGCATAGCCATAAGGAGTGTCCATTAGATACAGTTCAGACATGCGCCATTTGTACAAGGGATCACTCTACAGAAAGTTGTCCCTCATTACCTGGACTGAAAGTGGTATATAAGGAAGCAGAAGAAGAACCAGAGGAAGTATATCTACTTAACCAGCGTCGTCAGTGGCAGCCACGACAAACTGGTATGTTTTCAGACCCAGGTTCTTCTTTTCAATATCCGCAGTACAATACTCAACAATATAATACATGGCAAAGTCAGTTTCAACCCCCATTTCCAAATTGGTCACCACAATCGTACCCTTCTGCAAACCCGTGGCTAAATCCGACAAGCCAATCTGGCTGGTCGAATCCTCCTTATCCCCCACCATACTGGCAGAACAACCCATATCCACCGCAATGGACTCCCCCCACTTCACAAAGTTTAGGCTGGTAGAATAACTGGTAGAGACCAACACAACAGCCAGTAGGAAACATTCCTTTCCCTCAACCTACACTGCCAGCTTTACAGCAAAACCCCCAATCAAATCTCAGACCCCAACTCCCAGCCCAGCCCAATCCCAATCCAAATAACAGACCGGTCCAAGCACTCCAAATTTTAGAAACACCAGAAGAAGGACCAGATCTGAGGGAGTGCAATGATCTGTAGCTAAGATCTGGGCGTATTATTCAAACAGAGGGAAACAAAACAGTTCAGATTGAAGATCAGTTACCTAGAGAACAGCTGTTACAAGAAGAGGATGAAAACAAACAACAAACTCATAATCAAGAAACTACATCCTCTCCTCCGTTCCCAGAACATTTAGTTATACCTCGACCTATACACCAACCTAATTTTGACATTCTGGGAGAATTACAAAATATGTACATAAAAATTCCATTCCTTCAGGCCATTTAGGATATCCTGATATACACTAAAACTATCAAAGAATTGTGCATAAAAAGACCGAGAAGGAATGTAATAGATAGTCCAAGAGTTCAAGTAGTTGGCACTTTATCTGACCTATTATCAGGAAAGGAAACACCTATTAAGTATGAAGGCCCAGGTAACCCAATAGTAACTGTTCAAATTCATGGAAAAACCTTAACTAATGCTTTAGTTGATCTGGGAGCTGCAACTAATATATTGACCACGTCTACTTGCCAAAAATTAGGAATCACATCTGCAGAACCCACTTCAACATTGCTGGAATTGGCTGATCGATCTGTGGTTAGAACAGAAGGCATACTGCATGATGTTATGGTTTCAGTTGATTCCTGGGAATACCCAACAGATTTTCTGATAATAAACCCTAAAACCCGACTAGATGGACATCCATTGATCTTAGGAAGGCCTTGGCTCGCTACCGCTAATGCCTATATTGGCTGTCGATAAGGAAACATGATCATAACTAAGGGGGAAGATATTAAGAACTTAGTATTATATCCCTCAGCGCAGCCAAGCATCACAATAGTCAAAACTAATAGGCACCCTGTATCATATCTTACTGACAACATTAGATCTCTATTAACTATAAAAGAGGCGCTAGAGTTCAAAAATCAAACAGAAGATGATGCCATCAGTAACTTTATTAGTCAAACTGAATCCACATCTCGTACCCAGTGTCATATGATAAAAGAAGCATTTGATAACGAAGTAGAAGAGGAACCTCTGAATGATGCGCATGACCATACAATCCCTGTCACCTCAATTGCACATAGTAAAACAGTAGAAATCGAACCTGGGAAGACCTTAAACATTAACGCCAACCTTACACTAGAACAAGAGACAAAACTCATCCATATCTTAACAAAACATAAAAATGCATTTGCATGGGATTACCCCGATATGAAAGGAATTGATCCTCAATTGTGTACACACCACATCTACATAGAAAATGATGCAAAACCCGTTAGAAAACCTCAGAGAAGGCTAAACCCTCATCTAAAAGAAGTAGTAAAAGCCGAGCTTCAAAAATTTTTAGATGCTAACTTTATCCAACCCATCTCTGATAGTAAATGGGTCTCCCCACTTGTGGTGGTGCCAAAAAAGAATGGGAAGTGGAGAATCTGTGTGGACTATAGAGAACTAAACAAGGCAACACAAAAAGATCACTTTCCTCTCCCATTCATCGATCAAGTATTGGATACTTTGGCAGGCAAGAAATTATTTTCTTTTCTTGATGACTTAAGTGGGTATAACCAAATACATATTACCCCTGAAGATCAGGATAAAACTACTTTTACTTGCCCTTGGGGAACTTTTGCTTACCGAGTTTTACCTTTTGGTTTATGTAATGCCCCTGCCACATTCCAAAGGGCTATTCTTAGCATATTTGCAGATCTAATAAATGAAGGATTGGAAGTATATATGGATGATTTCACTCCATACGGAGAGGAGTTTGATCCAACATTGGAAACATTAGAAAGAGTCCTACAACGTTGTATAGCTACCAGACTTTGTCTAAGCCATGAAAAATGCTACATGATGATGACAGAAGGACTTATTCTAGGAAACTATATTTCAGCAGCTGGCATTCAGGTAGACCTAGCCAAAATTCAAATACTTTTGCTTATTCCTACTCCTACTACTCAAACAGAGGTACGTAGCTTTCTTGGATTCTCTGGTTATTACAGAAGATTTATAGAACATTATTCACATGTTGTTGCACCATTGTATGCACTAACTGGTAATATTGATTTCCTTTGGACAGAAAAATGTGAACGTGCTTTCAATGACCTGAAAAAGCTTGTATCTACAGCCCCAGTTCTTCGCAGACCAAACTGGGATTTGCCATTCCAGATATCATCCGATGCCTCAGATACAGCCATTGGAGCGGTTCTTGGTCAGGAGGAGGGTAGAAAACCATACGCCATTTATTATATTAGCAAAAATCTATCCCCTGCTGAATTAAATTATATTGTAACTGAAAAGGAATTCTTAGTTGTTATACATGCTATCAATAAATTCAGACATTATATCACTGGATATCATGTTATCTTGTACACATATCATTCTGCTATAAAGTATCTAACAAATAAACCTGTCACAAATGGTAGAATAACCAGATCGCTGATTTTATTGCAGGAGTTTGACATTACCATCAAGGATCGACCTGGCAAGGAAAACCCGGTAGCTAATTTCCTCTCAAGAATGCCAAAACCATTCGATGCAGCAGCAGTTGAAGATCAGTTTCCAGATGAGCATCTCTTTGTTGTTGCTGTTCAAACACCCTGGTATGATGATGTCGCCAATTACCTAGCAGTAGGTAAGTTACCAAAACATCTAACCCCTAATGAGTGAAAACAAATTGTCCAGCGAAGTACCAGATTTTCCTGGATTAGAGGTTATTTGTTTCACACAGGGGCAGACATGCAAATCAGGCGGTGCGTTCGACAAGATGAAATCTTTAACATATTGAAAGCATGCCATGACCAAACATGTGGTGGACATTTTGCTCATCGCAGGACTGTACATAAAGTGTTACAGACAGGGTATTATTGGCCCACAATTTTTAAAGATGCAAAGAAATTTGTCCAAGCATGTGATAGTTGCCAGAGGGCAGGACACCCTAGTCACTCAGATGAGATGCCCTTCAAACCATAGTTAGTCATTGAACCATTTGAGCGATGGGCCCTTGATTTCGTGGGGCCGATCAACCCACCATCAAACCAGAAAACATACATTTTAGTGGCAACAAAATATGTCACCAAGTGGGTTGAAGCAGAAGCCTTGCCCAGAGCTACAGAAGAATCTGTTATACAGTTCCTGCTCCCTCTATTTGTGCGCTATGGCCTCCCTAGAGAGATAATCACAGATGGAGGGCCACAGTTTGCTGGAAACAGAATAGCGGCAACACTCAACAATTATCATGTTCAGCACAAAATGACCACCCCATATCACCCACAGGCAAATGGGCAAGTAGAAAGTAGCAACAAGATAATGGAAACCATCCTAACCAAAACAGTTGCATCACATAGATGCGATTGGGCTGCCAGACTACCACAAGCACTGGGGCTTATAGAACAACATGGAGAAGCACCACTGGCCACTCACCTTAGCAGCTTATGTTTGGAAAACAACCTATTTTTCCTATAGAATTTGAAATCGAGACATTACAGACATCACAAGAAGTGGGGTTAGACTTAACCGAGGCGCAAACTAATCGATTGCAACAGATTAATGAGCTAGACGAAATTAGACTTTTTGCACTTCAACATACTGCCTTGATACAGCAGCAAAGAGCTAAGTGGCATGATGCTCTCATCAAAAACAGAGTCTTCCATGAAGGAGACTGGGCTCTTTTATATGACTCTAGATTTCAGGACTTCCCCAGGAAACTCCAAACTCGTTGGCTGGGACCATATGAAATTCAGAAAGTACATGACAATGGTACCCTCACACTGATTACCATTGATGGTTCTGGGTATACCTTTAAGGCAAATGGCCATCGAGTCCGTCTCTATCGCAAACCACTTACCCTGGAGTCCTTCTGCCAACAATTACGCCAAGATACAGATATGGAGATCTTACGGGAGGAAGACAAGCCTCCTCCACCAGTAACTCACTAAGAAGTTTATTTTTCCTTACAATTTGTATATAATTCTTAGAATTATTTTTGTACATATTTTTACAGCGTGTTTTGATTTTTGTTGTTCCTTTTCCAAAAGGAACAGCACTTGTGATTTTTTGCTGTTCCTTTTCTAAAAGGAACAACACTTGTGATTTTTTGCTGTTCCTTTTCCAAAAGGAATAGCACTTGTGAAAAAGGAACAACACTTGTGATTTTTTGATGTTCCTTTTCCAAAAGGAACAACACTTGTGATTTTTGCTGTTCCTTTTCCAAAAGGAACATCACTTTTGATTTTTGCTGTTCCTTTTCCAAAATGAACAACACTTTTGATTTTTGTTGTTCCTTTTCCAAAAGGAACAACACTTTTGATTTTTGTTGTTCCTTTTCCAAAAGGAATATCACTTTTGATTTTTGTTGTTCCTTTTCCAAAAGGAACAACACTTGTGATTTTTGTTGTTCCTTTTCCAAAAGGAACAACACTTGTGATTTTTTTGCTGTTCCTTTTCCAAAAGAAACAGCACTTGAGTGTTTTTTTGTTGTTCCTTTCTAAAAAAGAACAGCATTTGAGTGTTTTGTTGTTCCTTTCTAAAAAAGAACAGCATTTGTGTGTTTTTGCTGTTTCCACAAAGAACAGCACTGTTTGATTTTTTCCGGTCTTTTTCCAAAGGAACGACACTTGTTTGATTTTACTGAACGGAACTAGTGATTCTCACTGCTCCTTTCTTCAAACCAGCAACCATTGTTGTGCCCTTCCTTGAAAAAAGCACTACTCATAAAATTTGAAATAGTTTTCTCCTTCTCAAGGATGCGAAATGTTGATGATCTTTCGAGTCTTTTTTAATACAACTATCTACTTATGTGATGAAAACAAAAGCACAGTATGTAGGAATCGGTAAATCACAAATCGCTATCCTTATAAGTAACTACCCTGAATTGGTGAAAGCACGTAAGAGATATGCTTATTTATCACCTTTTGTTGCCATTATTCCACTAACTCTGTTTTGATTGGCTATCTTTATCATGCTGATTCTTTTATCTATGTTTATCATTTCATCAATAAGATCAAAGAGTCTATACCTTCCTATTGGGATTTTAAGACTTCTTCCACCATTCCTACTCTTAAGGAGTGTTGAACCACCCTTTGTGTATAAAAAGGAAAGGTCCTCTATTAAAATCAAGAAAAAAAAGCAAATAAGCCAAGCAGTTTTGTCAAAATTGCAGGATAGGGAGTCTCATTACGAGCTGGCCTACCATGATCATCAGGATGGAAGTGAAGTGGCATTCCCATTAGGGCCACCACACCTGGGAAATGGTCCAGGAGGTATACCAAAATAAATAAATAACCCTTGGAACAGGAGGTCTCACCACAAGCCGACCTGCCCACTATTCGCTCCTTCCTCGTGAATGGCACTATGACTAACAAGTTACGAAGCCTACATAGTGGCCTACAGTTTTGACATCATATAACACTTCCTTGCATACACAAAGGACTATGGTTCCCGGGGTGAAACAAACAACTCTGCTAAGGTTATGGACACCTGTCGGCAGCAGAGCTCTGTTAATGGTATTGAAGTCGTAACCTTTACACCAATGGGTAAGGAAATTTGAATCTTTGTATCTTATGACGTGATAATTTAATTACACAAATATATACCGCATGACCATTTATTACCACCAATCATTACGGAGCTAGTGACAGTGACCGCATGAGACTCACTAATTATGGCAATGTCTATTCCCGAACTTCCATCAACTAACCGCAGTTGCTTACGCATTAAAAGTGATCTACCTTTTCACCTCGATTCCAGTAATACGTTGTTTTTGCGGACATGGCATATTTTTTATAAGATGCTCCATAAAGGCCTCGCGGATGAAGCAGACGCAGCTCCTTCATTTGACGGCTGGGACAGCCTATCATATTGCGGGGGGGGGGGAGTAACCTCATTATTCCCTAGAATACGTGTCAGCCCATTATTCTAGAAGATATTGTACTCGAGCACAGCACGGCTCAACGGTATGATCATTTGCCATTTTTGTTTTCTTCTGCATGAATCATTGTTCGAAGTATTTCCATTGCATATGCCGTTGCATTTGACTTTAAATGAGAAACACGCCACCAGCTTCTCTGTGTCTCAACGAACAGCTACTGTTCCTTTGCGAATTTGCAAGAGAAGCCATGGGAGGAAGGTCAGTCTGCAGAGAACCACAAACATTGACCGTTTCAGCTGTAGCCCGAAGAATTCTGAAGAAAGCAGGATGGTTGACTTACCTCAACCGCCTGAAGGAGTCCAACGAAACTGTGGCGAAGGAATTTTTACAAAACCTGCAGGAAGAAAACTTTATAATCAGAGGAAAACGAATAGAGGTCACGGATGATATAATAGCAAAAGTCACAGGATTACGGCCATAGGACCAATATGGACAATAAGAAAGGAAAGACTACAGAAGATTGTGGAAATCTTTCAGGATGAAGGCCAGAATTTAACAGTTCGCAGAAAAGGGGTGCTACCAGCAACGCTAGGAGAGCCATGGGCAGAATTGGCGAAAATTGTCCAGAGCTACATTACTTGCGAGGGCAGAAAAGACGTGGTAAGACCACGACATCTAAAACTCCTAGCTGTCCTAAAACAAAAATGTTTTGTAAATTTACCTGCATTACTTAATTCGCTATTACATGATGTAGCACGTAGTATGAAAAAGGCACAGCACAAAGAATCTCTGGTTAGTCACCATGGATTAATTCGCTTGATAGTAAGCCATAGTCTTACCCAGTAGCATAGCAGCTGGGAAGAGCTCATTGATATTATTAATGAAAAGGCGGCCACATCTGAATGCCCAGAAAAATGAAAACAAACTAATAGCACACCCCAATGCCCTGAGAAACGAAAGAAGGATGCTTGCACAGAAGTGCAAGTTGAAGAACAAGCCGAAAAGCAACTTGAAGAACAACCCAACGCTGGTACATCTAAACAACCAGCAAAACGTAGGAAGTCGGCACGGCTTGCAGGGATACGAGTAGAGCTAAAGAAACCCCGGGCTCGTACGAGCCAAGCAATAGAAATCATAGACAAGCAATCGGCAGAGACAGATACAGAAGAAGAAAGTAATGAGGACGTAGAACAGTCCATAGGGACAGAGGCGGAAGAAGGAAACAGCAGAGAAACAGAGTAGTCCGTCGAAGAAGAAACAGAAGAGGAAGATGAAGAATAATCAGCGGAAACAGAACAGGATGAAGAAGAAGGAGTCGAGAAGGAAGAGAGTGAGCGGCCCGAGCAGGAGGAAGAAATGGAACAACAGGGGGGAAGCCCAGTACAGAACCCGATAGGGGAAGATGAATTGGCCAATATTCTGGCCAATATGGGTGAGTATGGCCAGCCCCTGACTCCATCCAACCTCCAGACCGAGGAAGAAACCCAAGAAAAAGATGCACCCAAGGAAGTGCATGCAGAAGAATCAGAAATAGAAATTTCACCCGTACATGATGAGAAGAAAACAGAAGACATCAGACAGGAACAAACCATTCCCGATTAGAAGGCACCAGAGGAGTATCCGGAGGAAATAAGGGCAGAGGAAGAATTGGCCCAGGAAACAACAGAGCCAAGAAATGTTCTTACCCCAGATCAGCCACCTCAAGAAGAAAATCCAGAAATTAGTCACACTCCAACCTGCGGCAAACAGTCAGCTATTCTATCTGAGAAGTTGAGAGAAATAAAGGAATTGCAAAAAGAAAAAGGGACATTGTTAAACATGATAGTCAGGCTTCGCCAGCGGATCAGGCTTCTAACAGCAAGACAAAGGGGGGTAAGGACCTTAGCAAGAAAAGGTTCGGCCACGCCAATAAGACCCCGTAAGAATAAGAGGCGACGAACCGGGAGCCGTTCCACTACCCAAAACCCTGACAGAAGCCAAACTGTTGTTCCTAATGAAGCAGAAAGACAAACTGTTGTTCCTAATGAAGCAAAAAGACAAACTACTATTCCAATTGAAACAGAATAACAGACTGCTGTTCCATTTGAAAAGGAACAGTAGTGGGCTGGAGTTCGCGTTAAAATTGAAATAGATAATAAAGTGGTTCAGACGGAGGCACCATCTTCGGGAGTAATAAGGGTTATGAATTCCAAACAGCGTAATAAGAAAGTTCAAGTAAAACTCCTAGCCTCCACAGATGCATGGAAAAAGGACCCAAAAACAAGAACCCTTAACCATCATTTGAAGCAAGCCCAGCAAGAAGCAGAAAGGCTCAGGGAACAAACAGTCCCCCGTGAAAAGTATGAGGAATTATAGCAGCAGTTAAGAAATCTCAACCTGTCAGAAAGCCAAGCCTTCGAAGGATGGCGAAAGGAGCAAGAAAAAGTTGCCAAGGTAACCCGTAGATTAGATGTAGTTATTAAACAAATGGATACCTTGTGTGCTCTGTACAATGATGCTTTAGCATGTAGGGCCCCTGCCAAAAATTATGCCATGTTTCTAATGGAAAGATACTTACAATTGAAAATTAAGGCCGTTAGGGTAGGTGCTCCTATAGAAATTAATACTATAGATGATTTTATAAACTACTGTAAGCATTATGGGGTAAAAGTACAAAGGTTATTTTGTGAATTTTATCTGCATAACCTTGTACTAGAACAAGAAACCGAGCTAAAACCTGGCCCTTTTGTTGGAGACATTCAATTACAAGCATTCATTTCATTTGCAGTCAATCAAATTAAATGGCTCAAAGCCTACAATGCATTTCA
Organism: Pinus taeda; assembly: GCA_000404065.3. Classification (NCBI taxonomy): domain Eukaryota; kingdom Viridiplantae; phylum Streptophyta; class Pinopsida; order Pinales; family Pinaceae; genus Pinus; species Pinus taeda. The sequence goes on from APFE030220592.1 coordinate 153,808, forward strand.
AAGACAAGAAAACGGATTAGACCTATGGGTAAGAGCTGAACCTAGAGACCTGGAGCAGTTATGGAGAAGTCATAGAAATCTTATGAGGACTTCGGGGGTGATTGAAGCACTAGGACCCATGCATGAATCACTCATTCGCCAAGGGCTTGAGTTCTTTGCTTCTATCAAGGACCCTGCCATTGAAGCAGCTAAATTTCGATATCGAGTGTCTAATCCGAACATTCAGCTCAGAGAGCCATTTAAGTATGAAAATTTCAAGCTTGCTGCTAACCGATTCCCCCTCTATGGTGAAATTATTTTGAGGGCAGGGCCATCCTGGTTAGGATATAGGTTCAGGAGTCCAATCATTTGGCATCCTGCACCCGGATACCAAGCCCTGTATGAGATGCCCGAGGGCCAGACGAGCCATTTCTTTTATCATCTAGTTTCGCATCATGGGTGTAGGCCTCCACATGAGATTCCATCTCCAACCTACTCGCTCACTGCTCTGCATGTCAACTATAATGTTTTCATGAGGCCATAAAAAAGGGTAAGATGGGGGGTGTGTGGAGTACTAAGGAAGGTATGTTTTGATGGTCATTTCGGTATCTTTTCATGAAAACTCAAAAGCCTTTTTGCATGGGAAACTTAGATAATAATAAGAACTTATAACAAAATACGAGAAATTAATAAGGAGCACTGATAAACGTCGTTTCTATGTGCAGGAAGGTGAAGAAGCGAAAGGTGGCCATCCAAAAAGCAAAGATAAAGACGAGCTAACTGCTGTCCCTGTGACGGGAGACCGGAAGCGAACTAGATCGACATGGATCAGCCCAAAACAGGACGCGGAGATACCAATGCGGAACAGAAGAAGGAAGAATTAATACAACATTAATGATTCTGCGTATCCCTCAGGATCTTAGATCCTGAGGGATCACTGTTTTAACCTATTTCTGTATCTAGATGTCTCCGCCATCCCTTTTATAAAAAGGGATAGCATTGTTGGTTACGGGGGAATTTTTTGGGTAGTCTCTGGGAAGTGTGTAATTTCTTTGAAGACAGATCTGGACTATGATCTTTATGCTCTGTTGAAGACTTAAGTTTCTGTACCTTTATTGCATGCTTTAATATAGACTTGTTCACTTTTTATCTTTGAGCCTAGATTCATCTTAAGCGGTGTGCCCTTGGAAGCTAAGGACCCGTCCCTGGAGGACACTTGCTCTTGTATTATTACGCGTGGTTTCCGTGTGGTTTGTTCATAAAAGTAATCTAGTAATCTGCTATGTTTTGCGAATATTTCATTACATGCTCTGTTGTGATTAAGTTATTTCGTGTTCTTGAAATTTATATTGATGCTATGTTATTTTACCAACGCTTTAAGTATTGATTAATTCCTACAGGACACTGTTACTTCATTACAGAATTCTTCACGATTGTATTTTGCATTATAACAAGTCATCTGGAAAAGTCTGTTTCACATGGTTATTGAACGTGACTATTCTTTGTTATGAGATGCAATCGTATGTGTTTTAGCAGAGGGAGATTAAGTATGGTGTGCTTCTAAGATTCTATAGTATTGTTCTATCATATAAGATTGAGAGATTGATGTTTTGATTGGCGTGACTAAATAGATTTGTAGCTTAAAGGACTTGGTTATTGCTTATTTCAATTGCCGTTCTATTCTTGGATTTCTGTTCCATTTACTCGTTGTTCCATTTATTTGTTGTTCCATTTCCAGATTGTTGATTTGTTGTTTCTTGAGGACAGACTTAGGCTGTATTGGACCCCAACATCTGCTACCTGGTCCCTAGACCTCTAATCTGCTCCCATCAGCTATGAAAGGGACGTGTTATTTCTACCAAGCCCTTGGCTGATGTGTTGTTCCATTTCATTATTATTTCTTTTATCTGCTGTTTCATTTCTAATCATTAAGAACGATCCCAGGCTGTAGCAAGCCCAGCATCTGCTATCTGTCTCCCAGACCTCTGATCTATTCTCATCCGTTATGAAAAGGATGGGCTATTGTTGCCGAACCTTTGGCTGATGTAATACTTGGTGTGATTTGGTCTTTTAAAGTAGTTAAGTTGTAGGTTTGCATTACTTTACTTGCATAGCTTTTGAATAGCTGTACTACAAGCATTACTCTGGCAAATGCTAGCCTCAGACTGAGACACCCTTTGAAATAACCAGATGATCCCGGATTGACATATTAATGTAAGGTAACTAGAGGTGAAAGAGACCCTTTTTATAGCTCTACAACGACCAACTAAGATGGGGAAAGCAAGGAGGGGGCAATTTCACGCTCAAAGAAGCCAGAAATTGTATCAAAGATTCAGAGCAAATTGAAAAGGTACAATGGAGTAGCAAGGTCTGGGATTCTCAGTTCTGGCCAAAAATTAAAATCTTCCTCTGGCTCCTAATGCACAGGAAAACTCTAACTTGGGAAAATCTCTGCAAGAAAGGGTTTTGTGGCCCTTCTAGGTGTCCCATGTGCAACAAGGAAGAAGAAACTATGAACGATCTCTTCAACACATGCGAATCGGAAAACCTAATGTGGAACTGGGTGGAAAATACTTTGCAGCAAACGGACAGAATCAGAGAGTCCATCCATGGGACCATCGAGAATTGGCGAGGAAATTTCTCTAGTAATCAAAGGGTCAACATCATTTGGAAAATAATGCCAAGGTTTATTACATGGAGAATCTGGAAAGAACAGAACATGAGAGTATTCTTAAATGAAACCAGGGATATAAATCACTCAATAGAAACTATCACAAAAAATATAAGACAATTGATTCTTGTCAAAAGCAAAGCAGATCAAGATAGTAAAGCTTCAAATCGGGACTTACAAATTTTGAAAGCCTTTAACCTTGATAATGGAACTTGCGTGGCTACAGTGAATCGCCAACATGAGATAAACACCACTTTAAGCATATGGAAACGCCCACCTTTAGGCTTCCTCAAGATAAATTTCGATGGTGCATCGAGAGGTAATCCAGGAATGGCTGACATCGGTGGCATTATAAGGAATAGCGAAGGGGAAATTCAACACATCTACAACAAAGCCTTAGGGGAAGGAACGAACATTGAGATGGAGTTCGCAACAATGGAACAGGGTCTTAGAATTCTTAGAAATTTACAGGCAAGCGCAGTAGTAGTTGAGGGGGATTCCCATCTCACAATAACATCATCCAGAAGGATATATGCGGGAGCTAAAGCTAGCAAGGTTACACAACATTGGCAACTGGCTAAAGTAACATAAATTATAGCAGAGCATTTGGGGTGGCTGAAAGGTTTAATCTTTCAGGTTGTTCGCCGTAAAGCCAATGCAGCTGCGGACCATCTGGCAAATTATGGTATAGAGAACCCCACTAGCATATTGGACAGCTGTTGGCAGGACATCATCTGCCTGGAATTAAGAAATAAGTGTACCCTGCTCTCGAGGTAGGATTTGGTGAATGAAAGGTAAGGACGAAGAGGTGGCGATCTATGCAGGCTTAACGAAATGATGAGGATCATGTGTACTGTGGGAAGAATTAAAGGTTAGCAAAAGAGCAAAGGACAGGCAGACTAGGAGCATTCAATGCTCGAGCAGGAGGGAGTCATTCCCATCAAATATATGATCAAAAACGATGAGCGCTGCCAACACCCATACGGAAGATGGGACACTTGGAATGCTTTGGAGGAGAGAAAGAGAGGTGACCGTAAGAGCAGGAATCGGGTCATTACCAAAAATATAAACCACCAAGCAAGAATAATTATGATAAGACTTGCGGGCAACAGGGGATAGGTTGGAATGTACCTAGTAATTCTCCCAATCTCATCTATTTATTCTCAGCCCCTAGCAATGGAAAAGCCACTGTTTCTTCGAGTTGTAGGCTGAAAATCTTTTCCCTACTCCTTAGAACGCTGAGTGGTCAGTCGTGTGTGGTTAAGATAATGGAGGGTGAGGGGAGCCAGAACGCATCGGCCAAACGAGATCTAAAACAAGCTCACGAAGCCTATGAAACACGAACCTCGCAAAAAGAAAAACGGAGAATTGAGGAGCTGGAGGCCATTGTTATTGAGGAGGAGAAAAATTTGGAAGCACGGGAGTTGGAAAAGGAAATGGATTGGGTTCAGGACCCTGGTACAGTAACAACGCGTGAAACTCAGTATGTGCGCATGCAAGCAGAGATGTGGAGGATGAAAACAATGTTGGCTAAGGACATTGGTATGTAGGGGGACTACACCAACCAAGTTCGTCAAGCTCAATAGGAAATTGCAGTCACGTTAGAGGAGCATATGGCAATTCTGGGGAGTCTAGAGGTCAAGATCGGTAGTTTGGAGCAACAATTTGACAGTGTTTCAAAGAAAATCACAGTCTTGATCAGTCTCTTGTGTCATACTATAAATCAAGATGCTAGGAATGTTGGGGAAAAGATGGAGGGGCACACAGGCGATAACCAGAGTACACTTCCAGTGCCATCTCAGGCGGGCAAAGCTAAGGCATCGACTGGGCCGGATACCTCCAAGAATTATATTTGTTCTTGAAATGTAATGAGTCTCTGCTGTCTGATCTTTTTGAATTCCTGAGGGATGGATCAGTTTATGTGTCTGTCAGCCTTGGTTTTTTCTTTGTTTTATCAAATTTTGCTCTGGGCTCAACTATAGATGTCCTCAGCTCTATGTGAATCATTGTTTGGTTACTGTTAATTTTGTCAACCCCCAACTTTCTCTGCCACCCTGCGTGGTGTGCCCCGGGGTCTTGTGGATGCTCTTTTTTGATCATGACAAGGTGCTTGCTTAGTCGGATGGGAGTCCTCTATCTAGTCGAGCAGATGTTTTGTAAAATATGTATTTTGATTCTAATATAATTTGCTGATTTACACAAAAAAAATTTGACCAAGGTGAGAAATTGGGCTTTGGGAATCCCAATTACCTCACTATATTTTTCCACAAATACACAGAGCTCCAAAGTTCGTGAGAAAATTCCATGAATCCTATGATCCCAACCAGAGGGCCATTATCTCACCCACTGGAGAAATCCTCTGTCTTATTAACGTTGATTCAATTGAGAAAATGTTGCAAGCCCCTACCACTACACCACCTCATCCTCTTTCTCATGAAAACCTGATAGAAGCTTATAACAAATTAGACTTTACCAAGAGATCCCAGACCCTGGAACTATTTTTAGCAATTGGTAGTCCTCTACCAAAGAGAAATTTCAACCTTCAGCTACAAGAAAAGTGCAACAATGTTAACAACATGGTTAAGAGATTCTTCAACAAGATTGAACCTTTGATCAACAAAGTTTTACCTTGTATGATGGTTATTAATGATAAATTGATTCCAATTGAGGATTATGTCAAAAATTTAATAGAGGGGGGCACCCATGCAGCTTCAGTAGCCAATATCAAAGGATCAACAACACCAACTCTCATAGTAAAAACACTTAGTGATTCATTCTTCATCTTGGATGAAATCAAGCATATATTTTTGGTAAAACCCACTTTTACTAAATATACTGAGATGGATGAAATATACAGGAGGGTAGCAAATATTTCTATCCCAAATAAGAAATTTTTGGAAGAATTAATAGATTTACTTGATTAAGGATTATTGAACAACATTCAATTTTTGAGGGAACATTCAACTAGCTTCAACCACTTTTCAACTTTTTCAGTGATAGTCATCAAACAGCGCAACACCAAAGTAGTGCTAGATCATTAGACAGTTTTATTTTTTATTGTGTAAATAATATATTTTTGTAAAAGCAGTTTAGGATATTTTTCATCTCACTATTGTATAAATAACTCTCTTCATGAGTTATTAAGGGTTGCACCCTTGGAGAAGTATTTCTAGACATCTGATCTAATTAATATTTTTGTAAGCTCATGTGTATTTTCTCAAACCCTTAAACACATTTTAAAGGTTTTCATACTTATGATTATTTAGCTTTCAATTTGAAAATTGTGGCAATCATATTACTTTTTTGTTTCTTCTCATCATCATAAAAGCTATTTGATTGTGTAAATATTTATAACAGCCCTCTGCTAAGATATTGATATTATTCAAGAGGTTAGGCACATTAGTTCTATATCTGTTTCATCCATTGGTCTCCCACATTAAAAAAAAAAACCCAAAACAATTATTTTAGATGCTCTGGCATAATAGCTGACCATTATTATGTTAGATGTACAACACCTATGTGGTACTGTTACCTCTCACTTAGAGGCTTGCTTTTCTCTCCCCCATTGCAATAGAAGTACCTCAACACATTTGCACTACACACTCATCACACCTACTCCCCTTGATTTTTGAAGATACCATTGCATCACTCTCTTGTGCTGATAGTTAGAGTCAAGGAAAATATTTAAGGATTTGGCAATAGGGCCTTTATACCGAATGGGACAGTGTGAGCTCTGATTGAGACTTCATATTGGGTATATCCCCTAAATGTTGGTGGGTCCAGCACCATCAAGAAGTCACCAATTTGTTATGTGAAACTTATGATTGCAGACAAAGGTATCTTCCCTATACCTAGTGGACTAGTCTAGGACAACATTAAGTAAATAATATAGAGTCTTCCTTAGATAAATTGAAGAATAGGAAAGAGGCTTAGTTTCCTTCTTTCCTCTTGGCTACTAAGCTCCAAACGTAGCTTCAAATGCTATATTTAGAACTTGCACATATAACCAAAACAAGCCAAGGATCCACAACATCTATGTAACATAGTTCAATTACTCTATTTAATGAATCAATGAGGCATTTAAATACATGAAGGTAAATATATCATAACACATATAGGAAAACATGATAGTATTTGTATTAATAGAATAGTAGTTGATATTGTAGATATTTTTCCAATTTGACTTGTCCTTCCTTGTCACAAAGAACACCTCAATATCACCCTAATGCATGAAGATGATGACTCTCTTACATTCAAGGAAACAACATGATGACATGGTCAGTCTCCAAAATCCAACCCTGATGTTGTGGATGACAGTAAATTTATAGGAGAGGGATGGTAGTTTAGGATTTACCAAAATGAGCTTGAGATCCACTTATGACGAGAGGATGAGCTCAAGGGATAAGAAGTGAAGTCTTCAATGTAGGATCAAATAGGAATCAAGCCCCTTATCCAAGGTAAATGGTTACAAAAAACCCTAGAAGCTTCTAGAAGAGGAAACTTTGGAAATATTTTTAATTTTCCTATATCTCTAGAATCAGTGCACCCCAGTAAGGAGCAACTAGTACTCACTAGCACTCGTGAAGAAGGGAGAATGTGGCATTGAACGTGGGTCTCCAAATGGACAGGGTTTTCTTCGGCTTAAAACACTGATTTTGAGCAGTTAGACCCAAAAACTTAGACATTTTGGAAAGGTCATGCTTAGGGATTTGTGTAGGGATGATTACAACATGCTCGGGATGGTGGATTGATCTAGTTTTTATTCCTATTAACCATATGTGACAAAATGGAATATAAAATTCGCCCTTCAAGAATCATTCTAGATCTCACCTTCTTCTACCACTTCTAGCAGCTCATTTTTCCTTCAATGACCTACACTTATGGCTTGGAGAAAGACATTATAACCCTCCCAAACAATTGTTATTTTGGCTACTCCACCATTGTCCTACACTAGGACCTAATCCACTTAGCAACTTAACATCCACAAGATAATATACATACCTATGTCTCCAATGTTCTATTAGTCCTCTTATCCTAGGGTTCTATGCAACTTGAGCTTCGGTTAGTGCAGACTAGCTTCCCTAAAATACTTCTCCATATTGTGCTTCATTCTACAAACTTGTTCCCACCTTTATTTTACTTCCAAGGTCTTCATGTCAATTGTTTTAGGCCTAAGGTTGCTCCTCAAGACACCGTACAACACATAGAATATAACAACAAGAGATTTAACCTTCTAACACAGGGAAACACCCCTATTCTACCTGCACATAATCCTTTGTACCTACAGCTAGAAGAGGAGACCCTTTCTAGTGCTCTTGGCCCACCAAACTAGTCTCCCACTCACTGTTGTAGGTAGAACACTCCTCTAACCTTTGAAATGACAGAAACCCAACCATAAAACAACACATAATTCACCACTACTTAGCGTAGATTTATTGACGCTATTTTTTAAGAGATATGCTCCACAAACAATGCTAATCAACTCATCCTCCTTGCCTAGATAGCTACCTCAGAGTTGCTACCCCTTTTAGAGGTAATATATTGAGTTGATTGCACTTTTGATGTACTACAAGTCTATCCTATGCTAGGAAACCAACCTAGTGCCTTGCCTCCTCGAATACTTCTTTCCTTGACCCTCTAAATACTTCAGATCTGGGTTTGTTCTTACTTGAGGTACCTAACCCTTTCTAGGGCACCCTGAAGCAGCCTTAATAACTAGCAAAAACCTTCAATTTACCTTCAATCCATGCGTTGTTTCTCCAAATGAATGTGGCCTGCCTGAAGGAGGCTAGTAAGCTACTCATCCCTCCCTAAACACAACTTGATCCACCTCTGACACCGCAGAGATATATGGCATATCAGAGAGAAATTTTACTTTTATTCCTTTTCCTAGAATTAACCTTAAAAATAGTTGTCTAGAAGCTCTTTTCCTCATTGGCTTTATCTACCCAAAACCATCCAAACCACTTACAAGAATGACCTCATTCTCCTATTTCTAGATCTCCTAGGGTTGTGGCCTTCTTGAGGTAAAATTTGCTTCCTATTCAAGTCACATGAGTGAAAGATTCTCTTCGTTGATGAGGAATGAGGCTCCTCCTAAATCATATATATACTTTCCTCTAGGGTTTGATCTAACTCATCAAGTGGGTCACTTAAACTAAGGCCGACTTGAATTCTAAGATATTTTCACCCACACAAATATTCAAAAATTAATATCTCTCAAACTACATGGGTTCTCTTGGTGCTTGAAGTTTCCACTTGTTTCTCTGAGGGTGTACTATCATCTCCAAGTGCCTTCTCGCAAAATATCATCATGGTTTTGGTCCATCTACTTGGGGTACAAAACCCATAGGCTTGGGTTCTAATCCCACAAACCTTATTTGTGTGTCCATTCCTCCAAAACCCTTTCAAATAGAGTTTGGGGTATCTCTCAAGCTATAAATATCAACATATTATAATCGATATTACATATTTTCCATGTCCTCTCAAAATAGAACTATAGTCATCACTTTTCGTCAAAGATCATTGTCTGTCAACTTTTGTCTTCTTCTAAGGCTTGTTTCTTCCGACCATCATTCTATTGACATCATTTATTCTGGGGTTATGTGTCCCTGTGGGACCACTTGTTGAAGACATCAACCAATGAACGTTTAGCCAACGTTAAGAATATTTTCCAGTCGTGTTGTGCCAATAGAATATCTCCTGGGATTATGTAACCTTGTGGGATCACTCCTCTACACCGCGTGCATGAACTATAATTGTCCACCATCCCTGCTTTTTGTGCCACCTATTCTACCACCATGTCTCATAGCTACATCAACCAAAACTTTTAAAAATGTGTTGCAATGAAAAATCCTAAGGATAGGCCTTTGGGCTGATGTGGTTTAGTGTGCCCTCCATAGAAAATATGAACCAATCAAATGACTAATGGGAATGTGTGTATGTCCTCTACCATGCTAACCTTTCTGCTACCTATACCAACTTCCACATGTCAAGCTATGATTGGTGCCACATGTTGTCTTTTTTCATCCCACATGGTTACCTAGAGTTATTGAATCTACATCCCACCTCTCACTAGTTCTGGACTACCACGTCTCCATTCATACATTATGCTCACACCATCCCTGACTTTGAATAGCCTTTGGATCTTCTGGGGTGATGTGGATATGGGGACCTTATGAACTTACCATTGATTCATTTTTCCAACTCAATACACCATGTCATCCCAGTGGCTAGTCACTCTTCCATGTCGTCCTAATTCGTCTCCACTGCGTTAGACGTTTTATCGCCAGTGGTTTTATGTGGAACCCCCTTGAGTGTTTTTGTGGCATAAGGGGGAGGGGGTTGACTTTTAACTAGGATCATTGGTCCTTTGATCGACAATTTGAGAAAGTGCCCAATGTGGACCCCCCTTGTTGTTAACCCATGGGAAGGCATGCCCCTCCTCAATGTCTCCAATGAGTCGATGGGGACAAATATCACATGATCAGTCCATGAACTTGACCATCATCAAACCTCGCCGTTTTGCTAGCTATTCCACCAAGAGTTATGTCTTACTTGATTAAGCACCACACTAGTGCCAATCATTAGAGTTCATTATCTTTGGCTCTGTAACTTTTGGCCTCTTTTAGTCAGGTAACTTTGACCAACCATATCTTTCACTCTATGATGCCTTTTTTAGACTTTAGAATAACATTGGAAATCACATTTCTAGCACCATCAAACTATGCAACTTTCAAGAGCATATGAGCCAATTTGTTGAGGAATAAATTCCTTCAAAGCTTGGGTCATCTAACTATCATAGTTATAATATTTTAGCTTCTTTAATCAACCAGATACTATGATGGTTCTCTACTAAATATTGCAGTAACCATTGTACTCCCCCTGAACATGACAATCCATCCACATCAATGCCATATACATTATGCACCTGACATGAATACTAACTCAGTTGAAATCAATGCCAACGCACTTGATGCTACCTATCATCCTAACAATGCAAGTTGTCCAACAATTCTCATTAAAAATTTATATCTAACATGAATACCAACCGAGTTGAAATCAATGCCAACACACTTGATGCTACATATCATCCTAACAATGCTAATTGTCCAATAATTCTTATTAAAAATTTATAGAAAAATAATAATACAACTGTCTAGAATACCATGTAGACTTTTTGAAATTATTTTTTTGTTGAAATCATAAAACTTCTTTAATAATTACACCATTTTAATAAAAAATGGCTTTGGCATGATTTGGTGATATTTTGAACAACTATATAAAATATTATTGATAGCTTATCCCTTATATATTTATTAGTTTTTTGAATGTTTATGTAAACAGTATTATAAGAAAAAGATAGCATATTATTTAGAATTACTTATTAATGATCTTAAAAAAAGATTTTCAGTCCTCATATATATTTATGAATCTTAATTCATTAAACTATTTCATTACATACATATCTCTAGATATTAGTTCAAAAATCAAGCTTCATTAAGCTACAGAGAAAATCATATAATTTAAATTTACTTATGAATAATTCTAAAAAAAATAAAATTGCATTCCTCATATACAGTTACATACATATCTCTAGATATTACTTCATTAAACTATTTCCTTACACCCTCCTAAAGTCAAGCTTTATTAAATTATAAAGAAATACATATCTTTTAAAACTACTCATTAATAATTTAAAAATTACCATATTTTATTATTAATATATTACTTATGGAATCCTATATAATCTAAACTATTTGATTATGTAATACGAAAAATATTATTTCAAATTAATTATAAATTATTTAAAAAATAATTTTTTCTAATTTACGTGTTATGAATTTTAAATTTATTAAACTCTATATCCTTACATACATGAATCTAAATTCATTCAACTATTTTTTTACATATATCTCTAAATATTAGATCATTAAACTATTTCTTTACCTTCTCTTAGAGTAAACTTCATTACATTATAAAAAGCCATACCATTTAAAATTACTTATTAACAACTAACAAACAAATTTTCATTCATAACTTATATGTTTCTATCCAAATTCATTAAACTATTTCTTAAAGTAAACTTCATTACATTATAAAAAAACCATAACATTTAAAATTACTTATTAACAATTAAAAAACAATTTTAAATTCTTAACTTATAAGATTCCCTCGAAATTCATTAAACTATTCATTAATTCTAACTATTAATTCATTAAACTATTTCCTTCTGCCCTACTGCAACCTAACTTTATTAAACCATTTCCTTCCATCCTCACCTGTAAATATTCATTAAACTATTTCATTCCACCATAATATAATAGAGCTTTCTTAAACGCATACTACAACCCAAAGGCATGCATATAAACTACATTGTTTTGTCGGTTGTAAGTCAATATTATAATTATTGTTTTGTGCCCTGTAAATCTGTATTACAATTATTATTGTTTTTTGCACGGTAAGTCAATATTACAGTTTGATCACTTGCATCTAGTCAGCGATTATTTTGCTAACTGTATCATGCAAGCGCTTTTCTAATAATAAAAATCGTTAGAGTCATATAATTATTTATGATTAAACAATAAAATAATAGAAAGGGCTAGATTCATGTAATTATTTCTGACTAATTAAAATAGAAAATAAAATATATTAAATTAAAATTAACAGATAATTAATAAATAATTGTTTTAATCTTTTAAAGTTATTTTAATTAAATCTCTTTTTGTCATTAAAAAGTTACAGTTGCATTTTTGATATATATATTAGTAGTTTGTTGATCTGGCTCTTCATCTTGGTAGTGATGATGAATCCAGATTGAGGTTCCAAATGCATTGACCTGTGATTTCTGCGAAGATTTTAGCATTATATTTTGTAGTTTCAGAGAGATTTCAGAAACAAACCACCTTTTTTTTAAGATTTTCATGGCATTTGTAGTATAACTTGTGTTCTTTTACCAATAGCAATTTCTATAAAATTTTGATAAAATCTAGCTCAGATTTTTATAAATCTAAATTACAGTGGTCAAACTTCAAAATTTTAAATGCCTAATAATTTTTATGCAGCTGAATCCAATTTCATCATCATTCAAACACTGCTGCAGAAAAAATTAATAATTTTTTTAAACTAAATTCCAACCACTTTTAACTTTCTCACAATTCCTCAGAACCTGCGGCTAGCCGTTGCCCCCACCTTCGTTAACCTTTCAACGTCACTAATGCTTGTTTAATGTTTTCATTGAAATGAAGCATCCAGATAGGGTCCGGCATCCCATACACTAAAATAAATTCAAACACCCTCTCTCAATTAACCCAATAGTGTTGGAAAAATCACCGCACCTCTATAGAATCCATAATTTCCACCCTGGGGATCCTAGTTACTAGGTTGTAATGTTTACCACTCGCTGTGGGTTTTGGTGTAACGGCAAACCTCCTCAAATCTTGGACCTAGGTTTGATTCCCCCAAGTTGTGTTTGAGGGGCGTGTTGGAAGAATCACCGCACCTCTATAGAATCCGTAATTTCCACCCTAGGGATCCTAGTTACTGGTTTGTAACATTTACTAAAACCTGCGGGTTTTGGTGTAACGGTAAACCTCCACATGGTATCAGATCTCGGAACCTAGGTTTGATTCCCCCAAGTTGTGTTTGAGAGGGGTGTTGGAAGAATCACCGCACCTCTATAGAATCCGTAATTTCCACCCTGGGGATCCTAGTTACTGGTTTGTAACATTTACTAAAACCTGCGGGTTTTGATGTAACGTCAAACCTCCACATGGTATCAAAGTTTGGACCCGCGTTTGAGGGGGGGTGTTGGAAAAATCAGGGCACCTCTATAGAATCCATAATTTCCACCCTGGGGATCTTAGTTACTGGGTTGTAATGTTTACCACTATCTGCACGTTACAGTATCGTAGTTACTGGGTTGTAATGTTTACCACTACCTACGGGTTTTGGTGTGACAGCAAACCTCCACATGGTATCAGATTTTGGACCTAGGTTTGATTCCTCCAAATTGGGTTTGAGGGGGTGTTAGAAGAATCACGGCACCTCTATATAATCTGTAATTTCCACCCTGAAGATCTAGTTACTGGTTTATAACATTTACTAAAACCTAAAAATTTTGGTGTAAGCGAAAACCTTCACAATTCCTCAAAACCTGCAGCTAGCCATTGCCGCCACGGTCGTTAACCTTTCGCGTTAACCTTTCAACGTCAGTAATGCTTGTTTAATGTTTTCATTGAAATGAAGCATCCAGATAGGGTCCGGCATCCCATACACTAATATAAATTCAAACACCCTCTCTCAATTAACCCAAAAGTTCATAGAACATGAGATAACCAATTTTTTTAATAGAAAGGTTGTCTACAGTTGTTCCTTGCCAAAGTGCAGTAACATGGGTTCTGAGGGGGAGATAGAGTGCTGCAATCCTCATGTTCTGGTGATAACCGTTCCATCACAGGGCCATATCAATCCATTGTTGCAGTTTTCGAAGCGGCTCGTCTCTAAAAGACTCACGGTCACGTTTGTCACAAATGAAGCCAACCGTGTGTCCATGTTACAGGCGCAAAATGCAGTGCCCGGGGCGTCAAACTCCTCTATGGATGTTCAGTTCGAAACAATCTCAGACGGACTTCCTCTGGATTTCGACCGCGGGAAGTACGTCGATGCGTTCTTTCAAATGGTATACAAGATGGGAAGTCCAGCCTTAGCAAATCTCATAGAGAGGCTAAACGCAAAAGGCAACAAGATATGTTCGCATCGTTTACGATTCTTTCTTTCCCTGGGTTCTGGAAGTTGCAAGCAAGTTTAATATTCCTGCAGCTTTTTTCTGGACGCAATCCTCTGCAGTTTACTCCGTCTATCACTATGCTATCAATGGAGTGGGTATGTTTTCATTTAGCCAAGCTGTGTGATGTCTATAAGTTTTACTCTCTGTCAATCCTGATTTATTTATCATTTTTCTTGTGTACAAAACTAACCGCATGAAACAGACAAAAAGGTGGAGACAAAAGGAATACCAGGATTGCCGTTGCTGAGCGATTCGGACATGCCAAGCTATCTGCAGCCGTCAAATCCCAACAAGTTCGTGGTGCAGGTAGTAACGGATCAGTTTAAGTCGCTTCCAGAGGCCACGTGGGTTCTGGGAAACTCGTTTTTCGAACTCGAATCCGAAGAAATAAACTCAATGAAATCGATAGCTCCGATTCGCACAGTGGGTCCTCTCATACCCTCGGCTTTCTTGGACGCGCAGAATCTGACAGAGACTGACTCCGTGGAACACTTGTGGAAAGCCACAAACTGCATGGATTGGCTGAATACGAAGGAACCCGCAAGTGTTGTGTACGTTTCTTTCGGAAGCATCGCTGTTATTTCAAAGCAACAAATGCATCAGATAGCTCTTGGGCTGAAAGCCAGCAGACATTCCTTCCTATGGGTCATTCGTCCATCTTCTTCAGAAGGGGGAACTAAAATTGAGGAAGACTTGCCGGCTGGTTTCCTGAACGAAACCTCCGATCAAGGGCTAGTGGTTCCATGGTGTCATCAGCTGCAAGTGCTTTCTCACGCATCCGTCGGTGCGTTTATAACGCACTGTGGATGGAATTCGACACTGGAAAGCCTCAGCTTTGGGGTTCCAATGTTGGCGTTTCCTCAGTGGAGTGATCAGACAGCTAATTCCAAATACATTGAACATAAATGGAAGACGGGCATGAGATTGAATCAACGACCAGCTGACGGACTCGTAGGGAAGGAGGAAGTGGAGAAATCTATAAAGTTGATGATGGAAGGACAAGTCGGTGGTGAGATGAGGAAAAACGCTTTACGGTGGAAGAAATTATCGAAGGAGGCAATGGCGAAAGGCGGTTCATCCGAAAGGAATATTCAAGAATTTGTAGACGAGGTTATTGCCAAAGCACGTATAGCTTCATCCTCTGTGCCTGGATTTTTTACTTGATTACGTTCAAATCATCTAAAATTTAGAATTAATGCTTACTGGTGTTACATGTTGTTAATGGTTTTGATTTTCTAATTTAGTTTTTTTTGAAGGGTGCTTCATCATCTGTGACTGGATTTTTTTCTTGATTACGTTCAAATCATCTAAAATTTATAATTAATGCTTACTGGTGTTACATGTGGTTAATGGTTTTGGTTTTAATGGCTGATTGTTAATTGGTTAAAATAGACTTTGGGTTAAAAAATTTGAATATGTTTAATTGGTTAAGATTAATTGTACATATAAATAATTAGTGATATTTAATTGTATATTCTAATTAATATATGAAAACGCTTTTCCCTTAGCATTTTTTTGTTGTCAATTTTGTCTAAAATTCTGTAAATATATTTTTAAGAATTATAAGTTGAAGTTGTTTAATCTACAAATTTTAAATGGCTTAAGGGCTTTTTAGGGTGTTGAATCCCTTCATGCATTCAAAAGTCCACTTCAAACAACAGGAAAATTGTACTAATGGATTCCCACCAACAAAACCATTTCATCTCTCAATTAGTTTACACCCTATTTAATGATAATTGATTATAATTTTATGTTATTTATTTTTCTTGTGTATAACTAATTTTAAAGGAAAGTGATCTTAATAACTAAGCAAAACTTAAAAACATGTTTAATTGAATTTGGTGTGATTATCAATGTTTGAAAAAATACTTAACTATGCATGAATTATTATTAACTATACCTAAATAATTTTTGAATTACCATTAATCATTTAGATTTGTGATATTGACACTAATTGAATAGTTCAATCTCATCCATTTTATAACCGAATTTATAATGTCAAAACATATAATTTTCAATATTTTGAATACAAATGTTAAGTAAAAAAATTATAAGCTATAAAGAAAATCAAATCATTTGAACAAAATCATCCCAACTGAAAGGTCTCAAAGTTAACGTTCGCTAAAATTTAAGTATAACAAAATAATTCAATTATAATATTTCACATTTGAACCTCATTGGAATCCTAATGTATTAATCTCCCTCACTATAACATACACACCATCAATATGTTTCTTCCATGCACATCAAACCAATATGCTTCATAGGTTCTTTATTTCCCTTAAGTGGACTTGTTTCTTCAATTATTGTCATTTTTATCCAATTGAGGTACTTTGTAATACTACTGCAAAAGTTTACAAGATTAATGATGGCTTGTCTCTAATTTATCCAATCAGAAACCAAACTAGAGGCTTAGCTACAATGTTTTAACATTACATATACCTTTTCTGACTATTGTATTTGTTAAAACAAAAATGACTATACATAGCCTCATTGAACCTAGACATTCCAAGGTCTAACTGAACAGAAAACAACATAAGAAATGAAAACAAAAAACTCTGAATGCATAGTAGTTATCATCCTAAGTTGTTTGGCTTGGGGGTCCGTTGGGGAGAAGCCTCATTACCAAGGAATGGGTTGTTGATGAACTTGATGAGGAGGATGTTTAGTTTGTGGTCCATTATATCAAATTTCTCCTTCAATTCTACTATCTTGTAAGTGTTCGCATGTTGGGCATTCTTGTTGTCTGTGAGGATGTGCCCTAGAAAGATTTTTGTATGCCAATAAACATCAATATAGTGTATGTAGCTAGAGAATGATGAGTGGGTGGTGGAAAATAGATCATGAATCTAGTCCCTAGTCTTAGCTTGAACATGGTGGACAAGAGTACAACATCATTCCTAATGCTCAATAGCTTTTATTCTTTAATGTTTTTGGAGGAAAAGCTCATGTGTGTACTTCTCGTAAAGAGTTGTGGATTCATTCTTGTGCCTAAGCTCACAATTGAGAGGTTGATGCTATATAGTTGGGGGTCGAAGAGGAGACAAAGCGATGAACCCTTACCCTTCCTCAGCGAAAGACCATAAGACTTCCATGAGGTATGGTAATGTAGGGAGATCTCGAGGCATAGGATTTTAGACAATGGGGGTGACTAAGGATTGGAGGGATAACAAGCATGTGGTTAAGAAGGTAAAGGTTGAAAAAAAAATATGATAAAGCAAGAGACAAGATAACTTAGAAAGAGGTAGAGGAGAGGATGTAGAGAATTTTCGTGATGGTCTAGGAAGATAAAATCATAGAGAAAGGAGTGAGTCATCAGGGGAGAGTTACAGAGAGAAAAGAATGGTGAGGAGGCCACTGAATTGAAGTGTGATCTATGGAGATCTCGAGGCTCAGGATTTTAGACAAGGGGGGTGACTGAGGATTGCATGGATAACAAGAATGTGGTTAACAAGGTAAAGGTTGAAAGAGAAATATGATAAAGAAAGAGACAAGATAACTTAGAAAGAGGTAGAGGAGAGGATGTGGAGAATTTTCGTGATGGTCTAGGAAGAGAAAATCATAGAGAAAGGAGTGAGACATCAAGGGAGAGTTACAGAAAGAAAATAATGGTGAGGAGGCCATTGAATTGAAGTGTGATCTATGGAGATATGAATCCAAAAACTAGAGGAACCACAAAATGATCCAACTAAACAAAATTCGATGTGAAGAAAAAAAATTGGTTTGAGAATATTCTTACTTGGAATGCGAAGGAGCCTATAACCAAATCAACAACAAAAGTAGCTAAGCACATAGATCGGTACCTACCAAAGATAAGGCAAATAACCAGGCATGATGTTGAAAATAGCAACAAGAAATGATAAAAATATAATCTAGAATATCCCAATTTTAATTTGTCCTTGAATTAAATTTGTGAATTAAATTCGAATTTAGTCTCACCGACTGCTTGGAAATAAGTAATTAATTCATTATGGATTAATTAGTTGGAGAAATTCAAGTCAGAAGTCTTTTTGAAGTCATGCAACAGTTATCCCTTAAATTAAGGAGATTATCCCTTAATTAAGGAGATAAGATTGAGTTATATTTGAGTTGTAATTAGTTAGCTCAGTTTACTAAGTTAAGTCCTGTTAAATTAATTCGAAACTGTTTGAGGAACTAATAGTGAGTTATCAGTCATTTGATGCATGCATGCACTCAACCAGTGTACTCCAGATAACTAAAGATTCCCTCATCAGAAAGTCATGCATGTCTATTATGAGAAAGACCCAATTGAGATTAAAGACAAGGACAATGTACTATCAGTTGCATGTGGTTTCCTATAAAGGAAACTCATGCATGCAATCAAGGGAAGGTTCCTTGAGGATTGCACAGTTCTAACAGTGCGTTAGAGCAGTGTGTGAGCGCAATGTTCTATTGGGTGAAGGAGAATCATCCCAGAGGAACTGCACGAGGAAATAGGAGCTTGGAGGGTAGAGTAGAAGGCTTGTGAGAAGCTTTGATTTCCTATGAGTGTCCATGAGGATTTTACTGAGAGATGTCTAGCTGTGAGAGCTAAGGCTTTGTATCATTCTGATGTATTTCCACCTTGTATGATAATACAGATAGTGGGATTTTTAGCTGAGCCTTTCCCCTGAGTATTTTCTTTGTTTCATGTGCATTGATTCTTCTTCTTATGGTTATATGTGTTCAGCTCTAATTCAAATCGATCTTTAAGCTTCCGAAAGTTTGATTGTAGAAGTAGATTATAGTATTTTTCCTTGGTATATTGCATTATCGGGTTAATCTACAGTCAGATTTCCTACATAGACCTCAGAGGTAGATTTGTAGAGAATTTGCAGGAAATTCTACACATGATTGCATAGCTATTAGTTTTAACCCATCAATCAATATATGTGTTTCTACCCAATGCTTTGTGATGTGACTTGGATTATGGAGCGTGCCATCGTTCCTACAATGAGGGGCCACCATGATCGCCACTTCCCAGGAATATTCTGGTGAAGTTTTATGGTGATGGGTGTAGTTCATCATGTTTCTATAAGCCTTTGATTCAATTATCATCCACCATAAACATGATATGTGTGACTTGGTAACTACATGGTATGCTACACAAAGATGGAGGTGGGAGAGGGATAAGGAGAGAGGGAGGGAGATAATGAGAGGATCTAAGGGGAGAGAGAGATAGAGAGAGAGAGAGAGAGAGATGGGGGAAGAGAGAGGAAGGTAGGAGACAAACGGTGAGAGAGGGTGATAAAGGGAGGGATAGAGATATGGAGTTGGAGGGGGAGAGAGGGAGGGAAGAAGAAAGACATATAGAGTGAGAAGCGGAGAGAGAGAGGCAGTGACAAGGGAGGGATGAGGGATGGACAGAGAGAGAGTGTGTATGTTTAGGGGTGAGATGAACATACAAAGAAGGAGAGATAGAGATAAGGAGGGTGAGAAGGAAAGAGAAGGAGAGTGTAAGGGATAGGGAGGGATGAGGGATGGAGAGAGACAGTGTACGTTTAGGGGTGAGCTAAACATACAAAGAAGGAGAGATAGAGATAGGGGGGAGAAGGAGAGAAGGAGAGTGGGATGGATATAGTAACATAGTTGGAGAGAGAGAGAGAGAGAGGGGGGGGGGGGAGAGAGAGAGGGGGGGGGGGGAGAGAGGAAGGAGAAGAGAGAGAGGAGAGAGAGAGAGAGAGGAGAGGAGAAAGGGTGAGAGAGAGAGATAGAGAAAGGGGGGGTTGGAGAAGGAGAGTGGGAGGATATATTAACAAGTTTGAAGAGAGAGAGAGAAGGAATAAGGAGAGAGGAGAGGGCAAGAGTAGGAAGAGAAAGGAGAGTAGGAGGGATATAGTAACATAGTTGGGGGGAGAGAGAGAGAGGGAGATAGGAGAGAAAGGGAGAGAGAGGAAGAATGAGAGAGAAGACTTGAGAGAGAGAGAGAGACAAAGAGAGAGAGGAAGAATGAGAGGCAAGACTTGTGAGAGAGAGAGAGAGAGAGAGAGAGAGAGAGAGAGAGAGAGAGAGAGAGAGAGAGAGAGAGAGAGAGAGAGGGAGAGAGAGAGAGAGCAGAAGAGGTAAGCGAGAGAAGAGAGAGAGAGCGAGAGAGAGAGAGGCGAGAGAGAGAGAGAGAGAGAGAGAGAGAGAGAGAGAGAGAGAGAGAGAGAGAGAGAGAGAGAGAGAGAGAAAGGAAGAGATAGAGAGAGAGAGAGAGATAGAGAGATTTAGTGTTATGCTCTTGACCTGCGAGAAATTCCAGAATACCAAATATGCGAAGAAATACAACCCAGAACAGAGAACAAAATGAGAAAAACAACGAGTATTTTATTATTCAGAGATGAAAGCAATGTTCACTTGCCTCTTCGAGGGGGCAAACACCAACAGAGCAAAGCTCAATTAAAAAATAAGACTCGATATCCCTCAGTGGGGAGTCTCTATTCTTTATATAGGATTCATACATACAATACCATGGGTCATTACCATGGTTCTCTCAATACCATCTATCTAATACCATGGCCCATTTGCAACTAACTGTGGTCCATTTCTTAATTGCGGGTCAACCACTTACAATTATTAATACGGGCTTTATTGACTCTTTAACTAACTATAACTATGACTCGACCCTATTACATAAACAAAGGGGTTAGGGTTGGACCCTAACATGCCCTCCCCCATAAAAAACATACTTGTCCTCAAGACTGAAGCTGCCGAAACTACTAAGGAATAGTGGCTAGTTCCGAGGTTGCATCTTCTGTAGCTATATCTTTCCAGAAGTCATTCTCACGTATCTAGGACCTATTCAAGTTGGAGCCAAAGTGAACCTTTTTCATCCAATTCAGGTAGACTGGTTTGAGTTCTGCAATTATTCCTAAACACTTTCTTGAGTCATGATACATGGAACACTAGATGGATTTTTGTAGTTGGTGGCAAGGCTAGCTTGTAGGCTACTTCTCCAATGCACTAAAGTATTTGATAAGGTTCGTAGAATTTTGGAGCTAATATTTTGTAGCCCTTTTATTTAAGCGATGTTTTCTTATATGGTTGCAGCCATAGGAGTACCTGATGCCCTTCTTGAAATGTGCGCTCTGAACAATGTTGGTCTGCTTGTTGCTTCATGTGATTCTGAGCTTGATGGAGATTATATTTGAGACAGGCTAACATGGCTGCACGGTTTTGTAGGAGTTGATCCATTGCCTGCTTCTTCGAGCGTCCAGGGAGATAAGAAGTAGGTGAATGTGGGAGTTGGCCATACACTGTTGCATATGGAGTCATCTTGGTAGCTGCATGATAGTTAGTATTATACCACCATTTAGCTAAAGGTAGACACTGTACCCATTAATGTTGCTTTTCTAAAGTGAAGCACCTTAGGTATGTTTCAAAACATTTGTTGACTGCTTTAGTTTGACCATCAGTTTGAGGATGATAGGAAGTATTTAGTTGGAGTTGGGTGTCTTGTAGCTTGAAAATTTCTTGCCAAAAGTTAATAGTAAAAGTCGGGTCATGATCAAACACAATGGAAATGGGCATGCCATGTAGTTTGAAGATCTGGTCCATGAAAGCTTGAGCCACCAAAGTGGGGGTAAATGGGTGGGGTAGAGAGTAAAAATGAGCATATTTAGAGAGTCTATCCATAACCACCATGATGAATAACTTACTGTCTGACTTCAGAAGACCAGTAATGAAATCCATAGAAAAATCCTTTTCGATTGAGGTAGGGATAGGCAATGGTTGTAAGGTGCCTAGTGACTTGATTGTTTCTCCTTTGTGGCATTCACACACATCACATTCAACTACAAAAGTAAGAATGTCAATTTTCATGTCTATCCAAAAGAAAGAACGACAAGTGCAAGCATAAGTCTCCCGAAAGCCTGCATTGCCTGTAGTGGGAGATGAGTGCAACTCTACCAAAATGCGCATTTTGAGGGTGGACGTCGGCAATGTAACTACCCTATCCTTGTAGCGAAGAATATCATCCTTCCAAGAGTAGCCAACTGAGGAATTAGGGTCTTCTCTCAAGTTATTAATGAGTTGGGAGAGAGAGGGATGTGAAAACCACTCCTTGCGGGCTTCTTCAATCCAATCTAGTATGGGGAGAGAGATTGATAATAGGGTGCTTTCATCCTCAAATTGGCATGATAAAGAATCTGCTACTACATTGTCACGCCCTTTCTTGTAAATTATCTCATAATCATATCCCAACATTTTTGCCTGCCATTTATTTTGCTGTGGCGATTAGAGACGTTGCTCCAAAGAATATTTTAGGCTTTGATGATCCGTGTGGATTTGGAAACACCGCCCCAACAAGTATGGTCTTCAGGTGTCTACTACATGTAAGATGGCCATCATTTCTTCTTGTGAGAATCGCCCCAAGCTATAGGAGCTAGAAGCCTCACTGCACAAATGGTCAGATCTACCTGTGAAATCCCCAACTGCTGAATGTGAATTGGACTTCGGGGTCACAAAACCCCAACTACTAGATCTGAATGGTACTGTGGCGGTAGAACCTCAATTGGTGGATCTAATTTTTGCGACGGTGACAAGACCCCAACTGCTAGATCTGATCTGGAAAATAAGATAATGTGCAATCTCTAGAGAGTTGAGGGAACTATGGTCCAAAAGGAGTGTCAGGTGCTACAAATCACAATATATGTAAGGGTCCAACAATAGTACTCATCCCAATATTTCAAGAAACTAACTAAGGAAGATGAACTATACCCTTAGCCGTACTACCCGACTACCCTATCGTACGCGCAACTAATCTCCCTGAGTGTTGTTCTCAGAGTACTGTAGCAGCAACGCGACCAACGATTTATCTAAGGCTAGGTTTCAGTTGAACCTAGGGGGCTTTCGATATACCCAGAGGGTAAGTGGAAGGTAGTCCATGCGTGGTTTTGTCTAATGCGCTACTACTCGCAGAGGTACTCACAAGGGTTACAAGGGAGTCCAACAAATGTGACCACCTCTTGTATTTCCTGTGTGCATGATGTTATAGATTTGACCTGAAAATATATGAAAATATAAATATACCCAAGAAATAATAGGATCTGAATATAGATAGAAATACTTCTGTATTGATATCAAACACTTAAGGTAGGGCGCAACACCATACATTCACTCCTTAAGGAAGGAGAACACTCCACAAGCCATATGCTTGTCCATACAAAATTCCTTGACATCTCTCAATGGGGAGTCTATAGCCTCTATATAGGCCTCATACATACAATACCATGGGTTATTAACATGGTTCCCTCAATACCATCTATTTAATACAATGGGCTTATTACATTATTGCTACCTACTTGTGGTACCTTACATGATACAGGTTAACCACTTTATTTATTACTATGGCCCATCCCATTATTACATTATTCCCTTGTGTACCTCCCTCTGTACCCCAAACTATCCCCCTAGGTATAATACACATGCCTCCCCAAGTCCATAGGTTTATGCACTTAACAACAGATCCCATGGTTTAAAGACACTGGAACACATCTCTAGCCTAAAAAAAATTCTTCCAAAAATGGAGGTACCACTAGCCCTAGAAAGCACTCTCATACCACTTGTTATGCTTTCAATTTGTGAGAAATTCCTGAATACCAAATATGACAACCCAAAACAAAAAAAAATGAGAAAAACAACAAGTATTTTATTATTCAGAGATGAAAAAAATGTTTGCTTGCCTCTTCGAGGTGGCAACCTCCAACAAAGCAGAGCTCGATTAAAAAATAAGACTCAATATCCCTAAGTGCGGTGTCTCTATCCTTTATATGGGATTTATACATACATTACCATCAGCCATTACCATGGTTATCTCAATACCATCTATTTAATACCATAGCCCATTTGCAACTAACCGTGGTCCCTTTCTTAACTGCAGGTCAACCACTTACAATTATAAATACATGATTTATTGACTCTTTAACTAACTATAACTATGACTGGACCCTATTACATAAATAAAGGGGTTAAGTTTGGACCCTAACACACACACACACACACAACACATATTGGTAGATATGGAGTGAGAGAGCGTGTGTGTTTCGGAGGTTAGGATAGAGAGAAAAAGGAGAGATTGAGGGAGATGTAGATGGAGGGATGAGAGAGGGAAGAGGATTTCTTATAGTAAATGAATTGATTTTTGTGTAGATTGTGATTTCTAATATTATTTGATTGCTTGCACTAGATACATTGATTTTAGTGTAGATGTTGATTCCTAATGATATTTGATTGCTTGCACTATACGCATTGATTTCTATGTAGATGATTTCTTTTCCTATTTCATTGCTTGTACTAAATGCATTAATTTGAGTGTAGATGGTGATTACTAATCCTATTTGATTGTTTGCACTAGATGCATTGATTTCAATGTAGAAGTTGATTTCTAATAATATTTGATTTCTTGCACTCGATGCATGGGTTCCAGTGTACATGTTGGTTTATTATCCTATTTTCTTACTTGCACGAGATGCATTAATTTTAGTGTAGATGTTGATTTATAATCTTATTTTCTTACTTGCACTAGACACATTGATTTGAGTTTAAATGTTGACTTCTAATATTTTTTTTCCTTGCATTAGATGCATTGATTTTAGTGTAAATGTCATTTTCCAATATTATTTGACTACTTTCATTAGATGCATCGATTTCAGTGTAGATGTTGATTTTTGGTTTGATGTAATTGGATGTATGATGTTACATTAATTTTAAGGTGATTTGATTAACATTGTGCATTGATTTCAATGTAAATACAAAAATTATTGGCAATGTACATTGATTTTTGTGTTATATTAATTCAACTTGTTAATATTGGAGAGAGAGAGAGAGAAGGTATGATGATTACGACAATAGCTTGAGCTAAAGATTTAAATGGTTGAAAATTTAACCTTCTGTTTTAATATAATTGATATGAAAATATGACAATCGATATGAAAAGATGACAAAAGTAACAAGGGTAACAATCATAATAGTAGAAGAAAATAGTTTGATGTTAATCATAATGAAGACTATTTGTAATTGACTATATTCTTATTATTCACATTTTCTAGAATTCAACACTATTACATCGTCACTTTACATTCAAAAATTTTATTTCATCATTAAAGTTACTAACGGTATTTGTCATCTCAACAAACCAATGAAACTATGCATATTTTAAAATTAAAATGAGAGATTAATCTCAAACATATTTAGCATATTTAAAATGATCATATTAATATTAGATGAATTTACATATTATTGATAAAATTAATCATATGTCCATTACATTTTATTTGGCCACGCATGACTCTAGCTAGCCTAGATCCATCTCAACTCCAGATCTATCAAGAACCGAGAGGGATTCAATTTCTCAAGGTGCAAAGCTTTCCTAAAGGTTTGCACTCAAAAAAGGTTTGCAACTCGAGAGATTTGGTCCGTCTCAGTTCTTGATATATCCGGAGTTAAGATGAATCTAGGTTAGTGTTATTCCATTTATATAATTATGTTAGTTATGATGCGTTATTGTTAATTAAAATATGTAGATTCAATGAATTTTGTTTTAAAAATAGAGATATGAATTATTACAATTCATCATAAATAATAACCATTGATTATAGATAATTATATTTAATTATAAAATTATATTTATTAATATATAATTAATTTAAAATTTAATAATTAATTATATTATTGAATATATTTGATTAAGTTTGATAGTAGTAAGTTACAAAGTTAGAGTTAAATATACAAGCAAATTTAATTATATATCATTCATTTATCTATAATTGATGAAGCTAAATCATAATTAAATAAAGTAAATTATAATTGAATATATATAAAAGGAACATTGTGGATAAATCCTTTCATGACTAAGCAATATAGGAATGTAAAAGAAAAATTGTAATTTTTTTGTATTTATAAGGTTTGAGTTCGGATTTTCTATATGATTGTGTTTCATTTTCACTGTTAAAATAGATTTTACTTTGTATTTATGATGGATTTGTATTGATGAATATTAATTGATTAGAGTGGATTTTGGGTTAAAAAAATTCAATATATTTAATTGGTTATGATTAATTGTAAATACAAATTATTAGTGATATTTAATTGTATATTCTAAATAATATATGAAATTAGTTTTTTCTGAACAATTTTTATGGTCAATTTTGTAAATATATTTTTAAGAATTATAATTTGAAGTTGTTTAATCTACAAATTTAGGTGACTCAAGGGATTTTTAGGGTGTTGAATTCGTTCTTTCATTTGAAAAAGTCCATTTTAAACAACAATAAAATTATACTAATGGATTCCCACCAAGAAAACCATTTCATCTCTAAGTTAGTTGAACCATATTTAATGATAATTGATTATAATTTTATGTTTTTTTTGTATGACTAGTTTCAAAAGAAAGTGATCTTCATAACTAAGAAATTTTTAAAAGCATCTTTAATTGAATTTGGTGTGATTAGAAATGTTTGAAAAATACTTAACTATGGTTGAATTTTTATTAATTATACCTAAATAATTTTTAAATTAAGATTTGTGATATTGGCAATAATTGAATAGTTCAATCTCATCCATTTCATAACCCATTTTATGCTCTCAAAAAATATAATTCTCAATATTTTGAATAGAAATTCTAAGTAAAAAAATTATAAGCTATAAAGAAAATATATCAAATAATTTGTACAAAATCATCCCAATAGAAAAGTCCCAAAGGTTAATATTCTCTAAGATTTAAATATAACAAAAAAATCAATTATCATATTTCACATTTTGAACCCCATTGGAATGCTAATGTATTAATATCCCTCACTATAACATACACACCATCAATATGTTTCTTTCATGAGCATAAAACAAATATGATTCATATCTTCTTTGTTTCCCTTAAGTGGAGTTGTTTCTTCAATTATTGTCATTTTTATTTAATTGAGGTACTTCGTAATACTACTACAAACATTTACAATATTAATGTTGGCTTGCCTCTAATTTGCCGAATGGGAAACCAAATTAGAGGCTTAGCTTCAAAGTTTTAAGATTACATATAACTTTTCTTGCTATTGCATTTTTTAAACAAAAATGACTATACATAGCTTGATTGAACCTACTTCTAACATTCCATGGTCTAAATAGACAGAAACAATATAAGAACTGAAAACAAAAAATTCTGAATGCATAACAGCTATTATCCTAAGTGGTCCATCTTGGGGGTTCGTTGGGGAGGAACCTCATTACCAAGGAATGGGTTGGTGATGAACTTGATTAGGAGGATTTTTCGTTTGTGGTCCATTGTGTCAATTTTCTCCTTCAATTCTAATATCTTGTAAGTGTTCGCATGTTGAGCAATCTTATTGTATGTGACGATGTGCCCTACAAGGATTTTTGTATGCCAATAAACATTAATATAGTGTGTGTAGCTAGAGAATTATGTGTGGGTGGTGGAAAATAGATCATGAATCCATTCCCCTGTCTTAGCTTGAACATGGTGGACACAAGTACAACATCATTCCTAATGCTCAATAGCTTTTAGCCTTTCAATTTTCTGGTGGAAAATCTCATGTATGTACTTCTCGTAAAGAGTTGTGGATTCATTCTTGCACCTAATCTCACAATTGAGAGGTTGATGCTATATAGTAGGGGGTCAAAGAAGAGATAGAAGGACGAACCCTTCCCCTTCCTTAGCCAAAGACCATAGAACTTCCATGAGGCATGGTGATATAGGGATATCTTGAGGCTCAAGATTTCAAGCAAGGGGGGTGACTAAGGATTGGAGCAATAAAAAGAATGTGGTTAAGAAGGTAGACATTGGCACAAAAATATGATAAAACAAGAGACAAGATAACTTGGAAAGAGGTAGAGGAGAGGATGTGGATAATTTCTGTGATGGTCTAGGAAGAGAAAATCATAGAGAAAGGTGTGAGTTATCAGGGGAGAGTTAGAGGGAACAAAGAATGGTGAGGAGGCCACTGAATATAGTGTGATATATGTAGATATGAATCCAAAAACAAGAGAAACTAGAAAACGAGCCAACCAAATGAAATTCGATGTGAGGAAAAACAATTGGTTTTAGAATATTCTTATTCGGAATGCCAAGGAGCGTATAATCAGATCAACAATAAAATTAGTTAAGAACATATAATGCTAACTACCAAAAATAAGGCAAATAACTCCCTTCTAATATTTTATGTTCTTGATATAGATTTAGGGGAGCCTTGGTTCAATGAATGTTTTTGACACTAGGGATGATTACATAGCCAATAGTTTGAGTGCACCAATCAATATACGTGTACTACAAAATGCTTCGTAACATGACTTGGATTATGGATCATGCCATCGTTCCTACAATGAGGGGCTACCATGATCGCCACTTCCTAGGAATATTGTGGTGATGGGTGCAATTCATCATGTTGCTATAAGCCTTTGATTCAATTACCATCCACCATAAACATGAGATGTGTAACTTGGTAACTACATGGTATGCTACTTGATGCCAAAACCTTAGATTTATGTATGAGCCAAAAAATTTGTAGATGGCTTGCATGTTTTAGTGCTTTCATTTCTGTGTTTCCATGATATCAAGGTGGGAGTGGAGGTCCCACAAAAATGCACCCTCCGTGGGTGAATCCATTTTGTATTTATTATTTGTTATTCCTTTACTTTATTTTTAATAGTTAGATTTTCATTTCGAAATGAGGTTGGTGATCTCAATTTTTGTTACATAATATTTTTTCAATGTCATCATTTATATTATTTTGAAAAGATAATCATTGATTACTTTGTGACTTTAGTATTTTCTTAGTGATTCATTATATTGAATTGAAAAGAAAAAATGAGAGCATCTAGACATTGTATTCCATTTTTCACTCAATACTGCATTAGAAGTCATCTTTGCACAAACTTCATTATACCTCTATTATATTTATTTAGATTACATTGGTTCTTGTTTATTTGCACTAATTACATTTGAGTACTAGTGGTTGTCTTAGATTAGCTTTATTTCCTTCTAATATGAAATTGTACTGTACTTTGCAAACATTGTTTCTTCTTAGTTTCATAAAAAGGTAGTTTCACCTTATAGTGGTTAGGTCATTCAATGAAAGTGTGTTCATTTGAAAAAAGTAAGTAGTTAGTGTTTTTCTTTGTAAAGGAAAAAGGAAAAGTAACCAAAAAAAATTAAAAAAAAAATTATAGAGTTGTTCTTTTTAGAACCAAAGAAATTATTATCTCATTTGAATAAAGAGAATGGCATTAATAGTTATATATTCTTAGTTTGATTTCATTAAATTTCTTAATAAATATCAAAAGTTTCATTTCTACTACTTATTTGTTAAGAAAGAACCACTAAAAAAAGCACTAATAATAAGCCAACTAGGATGTTATTTTACATCTAGAATCATATATATGTCTAAGTAAGTTGGAGCCTTCAAGTAGGTGCTGAGAGCTATCTCTAAAAGGTTACTCTAGATCAAACATAGAAGTTGATTAAATATTACCAATATTTAGTATAATCTAGGTTGTGAGGGAAGCTCTTATAACACAAGAGTTAGGCATTAGGTTGTATGGAGATAAATGAATAAGGATACACTATCTCCAACTTTTGTTTGCATTTGTGGATTGAACCCATCATTAAGTCTCGATTTGGGCATCAGTCGAATGTGGATATTCCCTCTTCAAGGATGTAGGCATAGATACCCTGCCCTCAAGTGCAACTTCAACTAATGATTGTCCCCCTTTGAATATGATTCTAAGTTAACAACTTATATTCCTTCATAGGTACCATCTAAGTAGTTGTATGGGGGAATAACTATACAACATAAGGAAAACATTACACCACTACTATAGTGTTCCTAGAAGGTACCATGTGAAGCAAAGTTACTTGCACATTATAAGTCCATATCATGAGGCTAGGGAAATTTATTTTATTACCTTCACTAGTATCACTTCAACCCTCATCATCCCGCTATAACCTTTGGAAGGACCATATATATACTCTTCCATATTTTAGTGTCCAGTACTAATTACTCACAAAATAAATATTCAAGAGTTCCTTTCCTGTTATTTATATTAGGTATTTTTTTGTGTGTGTGTTTTTCCTCCTAGTCAACTTTACAATATTTTAATTTCATTTCCAAAGTAGCTAAGGGATTGAATTTCGAATCTAGAAGGCTTCATGAACTTTCTCTTGAAAGTGCAAATCCATCACCTCAAAGATGTAGATTGGACAATGGTGGTTCCTAGAGCAAGTTCAACTAAGGACCATAAAAGTGAATTCTCAACCAAAAGGGATCACCATTAGAGGAAGAGCTATAAGCTTACGAGTTTCTTCAGGATTTGAATGTCTATCTCTATATTGGAAGTTTATTTTCACCAAGTTCCTAAAGTAAATTAGACCAGATCCAAGTGGAAGTTTCCAAATACCTTCAAGATCAATGTAAATCCTTTGGTATGAGTTGATATGCTAGAAATATCTTTTTTGGGGCCTCTTATTCAGATTTATCCTTCGTCTTCTTTTTCTTTTAGTATGTTTACTGTGAGTGGCATTAACATTATTACTAGAAATGGGTGTACTAAAACCCTGTTATCTATTATCATGGGAGGGGGGATTATCCCTCTTATATCCACTACCGTGATGACTACATTAGTCTCCACAACTATTGGGAGAAACCACACCTCTAATCATAGTGGGGTAGATCTCACATGAAAACCTGAACATGTAAATGTAAATGTAAACATAAACATAGATGAAAGCCCAGTATGAAGGTATATGTCACATAAAATTATAAACATGTAAACTTAAACATCAATGTAATTGTAAAGCCTAGTATGGAGGTAGATCTCAGATAAAAATGTAAACATGTAAATGTAAACGTAAGCTTAAATGTAAACGTCTCGGGTAGATCTCACATAAAAATGTAAACACGTAATTGTAAATGTAAACTAATGTAATTTGTAAAATTTAATCTAATTAATCTAATTCCGGCATCTCTCCCTAACTAATGAGGTCTCTCCCTAACTAGATAAATTTAACCCAAAAACAAAGTGTCAAATTCTATTTGTGAGGAAGCATTTCGGTGAGTGTGAAATAGTATTTGAGAGAAAGGATTTTGGGAGATTTGCGAAGTGGGAAATAATATTTGTGGGATAGGATTTTGGTTTCAGAAAGAACTACAATTGATTCTAGGTTTTATTTCGATTACTCTTCCTCTGTGCATTTTATGTGATTCTAGGTTTTATTTGGAGATCACTGTCCCCAGAAACTGCATTGATTTTCCCTTCAGGCCTCTCTACTACCCAGTCAACCCTTGGCCTCCAAAACTGCACAGATTGTCCCCTCTAGGCCTCATCCCACATCAACTACTACTTGCTCGAACTACACAATTCTTGCCATTAGTGGCCACTATGCAATTTTTCGCCTCAATGAGGACTGTGCAGAAAATTTCTTCAATCAATGATGAGTTGCAATATGCGCAGTCTTAGTGATGAAGCTCTCTCCTTGTTAGTTGGAACTACACAATGTGAAGTTACTGAGCCCTTCCTTCAAACCTGTTACTTGCCCCAGGTTCAGTTCATGGACAACAATGCACCATCTTATACTAGGGAGTTTTCAGATTGATGTCGTCCCATCATGAGTGAATTGCGGGAACATGTACACTATCGAGTCATGGCAGGATGACGAAGAAGGAGAAAAAGGAGGGAAGGATTCATAAAGACTCACTTTTAGTTGAACTTACAAGTGGAACTATCAAGAGAAAGAAAAGGGACACAAGTATGCAACAACCTTCCAAGCCCAAAGATCATTGAGGAACCTACATCATCAAGCTCTGTGAAGGAGAAGAGAAAGAATGCCTAAGAACAAATCTAGCACTCAACAACAATAGTGAATTGACATTGGCACATCATCAAGCCAGTCCATGTCAACAATGTCATTTCAAGTCATGTCATGATTTCTCATATGCCACATCACTAGTATGGACGATGTATATTGTAATCAAATGTATTGTAAAGTTGACGTCCAAAGGACACACATGAATATGAATAGTCATGTAAGTTGAAAATTCATAGGAAGTTGAATAGTCATGAGTTTAGTCGAAGAGTCACAAAGGGGAAGCATCACCCCTTGGTTATATATACCCCCTCATTCTATGATCAACAAACGTTTCACCTTAGCTCCTCATGTAAGGAATTAGAGAGATCAAATAGTTCTTTAATGAGAAAGGAGTGGCTATAATGTCCCACTACTGGGGCTAGTGATGTAGAATGTTAATATGTGTCTTGGGACACTTTCTTAATAATAGAAGCCTTTTCAGGCCAACACGTTCTTCATGCATGTACTATGAATGTTTGTAAGACTATTTTCTTGACATTTATATTTCATGGTTGGTTTCACATGTACTAATATAGTTGAACTATTTCAGTTATTTTAGTGCTTACCTTGTTGAGAATGTGTTGCAATGGTTGTTATCACTGTCCCATCCTTGTGGACTATTTCGCAGGATACTAGATATATATTTCTTTATTTGTTAGTTATAACGACCGTCACATCCGCTATGGACTATTCCATTGGATGATAGAGGGATTCTTCATTGTTTTTTGGTTGTAACGATGATCGCATCCATTGTGGACTATTCAGTTGGATGTTAGAAAAGTCCTTCTAGTTAAAGTGTCTCTCTCCCTATTGTTGTAGCATTTTTTGGTTTCGATAAGTTAGAATAAATTAGAGAAAAAATCAAAATGTATTTACAAAATGTTAAGATAGGATATGGACAAAATAATATTGAATAAAAGATGTTAGGAAAGTATTTTGATAAATATGTCCACATCAAAGAAAATGTTTGGGTAGATGCCCTAAAAAATGAAGGCAAAATAAAATGCTAGGTTAGACAAAAAAGAAAAAGAAATCAACTTTGAAAGTGTTGCAAATCTAAATGCCACTACTTTGTTCTAAATTGAGTTTGAAAAATAATAGTTGTGTGTAGTTTCTTTAGATGCCACACTAGGTTATATTATCCAATTATACAGTTTCATCATAATTGGATTTGTTTTAAATTAATTTTCATAGGTAGAAAATAAATTGGCTCAAAAGTTTAATCTGAGCCAATGGAAGAAATAAGGTATAGAGATAGATTGTTCATAAAAAGAAAATATTGGGTTGCTGGTTCAAATGCACTCTGCAAGGATAAGTAAAAATGTTAGGAATAGAAGGCTAGGTAGAAATGTGAAATTTTGAGATGCTAAAATGGTTATTTCCTAAAGATCAAAACATTGAGGGTGGGTAAGCGTCACACAAGTTCCCTGTACGATACTCCTATCAATCATTGGATGACTGTTGATTGTTGACCATGGGATAAATATCACATCGCATCATTCATGAGTGAATGAACCTTGGGTGGAAGAAAGTGCGATTTTTGATGTCACTGCCGATCGTTTGATCTAGAGAGAGGAGATCAATGACGTAGAGTGAAGTGCTATTATAAAGGAAAGTCAACATGGGACCGATTGTTGTTCAATTGTTGTTAAGTTGTTGTTTAATTAATGTTCAATTTCTGTTCAGTTGCTATTTAATTGACCTCCTGTGTCATTTTTCAAATAAAGAAAGTTTGGACTTTATATTATTTCATTCATATGCCATCACTTCATTCATTAAAACACCCAGACCCACAACTGTCGTGTCTGCCTATCATATCATGACCCCACCATTTATTCCTCGCTCACATGTTAAACTCCCTCCACCTCACCTCTCATCCCGCACGATCCTCCAGAATCATACAGCCAACACTCCCTTTCATACCTCACTCACCATCCAAGTTTATAAATGGGGGGGGGGGGGGGGGGGTGGGGAATGGGCAGTCTTTAATACTGCCTATATAAACCAAAAAAGGACCTTTTAGTCTTTTGGGACTAGAAATCCAAAAACCACAAACCTCTCCATCTTACCCCCAAACGTGGTATCCTTCATAGTCGTTACCGCCACCCCACGTCACGTTTCACTTCATGTCTCCCATCCAATCACCTGCCACCTATCCGTTCCCCATTCATTTCCACTCCCGTGCATTTATAACCAAACGTCCGTTAATTAACCCGTTGGATAATTAATGTAGTTTTAAATGTTCAATTCCACCCTCCCACTCCATTTTTCTCTTTATAAATAGTGTGTCATGCATTTCAAAGGTTACACAGTTAACTTTTGTGACCAAGATTATTCTTCAAGCCCACCTACTCATACAGCTCAGCCACTTGTCCTGTTCGCAAGCACATCTTCGAGGTCCACTTGTCAGTTACCTATCTCCACTCTGGTAACTCCTTTTACCATTTTTTCATTTACAATCCACAGTTTCATTTGACAAAATGCCTCCCAAGGGAAAAGAAATTGCAGAAGTTTCAAATCCACTAATTCAACCATAGATTGATTTCCACCATACTCCATTAGTTGACAAGGATTGCAAAATCATTGAGAATTCTTCTCAATTTGATTTATTTG
Organism: Pinus taeda; assembly: GCA_000404065.3. Classification (NCBI taxonomy): domain Eukaryota; kingdom Viridiplantae; phylum Streptophyta; class Pinopsida; order Pinales; family Pinaceae; genus Pinus; species Pinus taeda. The sequence continues at coordinate 188,689 of APFE030220592.1, forward strand.
AAATTTACTGTTGGCAAGAAGAGAAACTAATTGACCAGAGTGATGAAATTGGGCTGTGGGAATCCCAATTACCTCACTATATTTTCCACAAATACACAGAGCTCCAGAGTTCATGAGAAAATGCCATGAATTCTATGATCCCAACTAGAGAGCCATTATCTCACCTACTAGAGAAATCCTCTGTCCTATTAACGCTGATTCAATTGAGAAAATGTTGCAGGCCCCTGCCACTACACCAACGCATCCTTTTTCTCATGAAAACCTGATAGATTATTATAACAAATTGGACATTACAAAGAGATCCTATACCCTGGAACTATTTTTAACAAATGGTAGTCCTATACCAAAGAGAAATATCAACCTTTAGCTACAAGAAAAGTGTAGCAATGTTAACAACATGGTTTAGAGATTCTTCAACAAAATTGAAACTTTGATTAGCAAAGGTTTACCTTCTATGATGGTTTTTAATGATGAATTGATGTGAATTGAGAATTATGTCAAAAATTTTGACAGAGGTGGGCATCCATGTAGCTTCAGTAGCCAACATCAAAGGCTTAGCAACACTAGCTCTCATAGTAAAAAAACTCAGGGATTCTTTCTTCATCCTGGATGAAATAAAGCATATATTTATTGTAAAACCCACTTTTACTAAATATATCGATATGGATGAAATCTACAGGAGGGTAACAAAGATTTCTATCCCAGATAAGAAACCCTGGGAAGAATTAACAGATTTAATTGATTAAGGATTATTGAACAACATTCAGTTTTTGAGGGAACAGTCAGCTAGCTTCAACCACTTTTCAACTTTTTCAGTGATAGTCATTAAACAGCGTAGCACCAAAGCAGTGCCAGATCATAAGACAGTTTTATTTTTGATTGTGTAAATAATCTATTTTTTTAAAAGCAATTTAGGATATTTTTCATCCTACTGTTGTATAAATAACTCTCTTCATGAGTTATTAAGGGTTGCACCCTTGAAGAAGCATTTCTAGACATCCGATGTAATTAATCTTTTTGGATCATTAATACAAAGTGAAGGATTCTGAATCCTGTTTTACACAGTTTGTGTTTCCTGTAAGTTTTTCCAGTGTCATTCATTATGTTTTTTCTTCATATACTTGTGTCTTGCAGAGATAACTAGGTAGGAGTAATTGTGTTCAGTCTATTCCTATAAGCTTTCTGAAGTGATAATCTATAAAGAGAATGAATTAATGGTGTTTTTTAATTAATTCCCCCAAAATTAGTAAATCATCAACATCTTTTGTAAGCTCATGTGTATTTTCTGAAACCCTTAAACATAGTTTAAAGGTTTTCATACTTATGATTATTTAGCTTTCAATTTGAAAACTATGGAAATCATATTACTTTCTTGTTTCTGCTCATCATCATAAAAGCTATTTCACTACGTAAATATTTATAGCAACCCTCTGCTGAGATATTGATATTATTTAAGAGGTTAGGCACATCAGTTCTATATATGTTTCATCCATTGGTCTCCCAAATTAAAACAAAACCCCCAAAAGAATTATCTTAGATGCTCTGGCATAATACCTGACCATTATTATCTCAGAGGTACAACATCAAACTGGCGCTATTTCCAAGGGCTAAAATTTCATTAAGTTTTATCAGGGCAACGATATGTATTCTACTCCTTTAAGGTGATTTAAGGTCTAGAAAGGTTAAAATACTTCACCTGATGACTCCACTCTCCCAAAATGGCACCTTTTAAGCACACCAAATCTCATTTAGAGGCTGACTTAGTTGATCCTCTGTCAGACCCTGAAAAAGTTCTAAGAAAAGCCAGTTCTAAAAGGGGACATCAACCCTCTTCTTCTTCCTTTTCAATCTTGCATTATGAAAACTTAGCATCATTTGATCCTTATAGTAACATTCCATCCAATCCAGATTTCTCCCACCTATCACCTAGGGTTGTTGAACTCTTAAATAGGGGAGTTGATTTCAAATCAGTATTCCTCATTCATTCATTTGAATCTCATCCAAAACCCTCACTACCACTAGGATCACCTAAAATTAAGTCTGACTTGGGTGTTAATCTACCAGAATAGAAACCAATAGATTTCATATCCCCTACCACTTATTCATTTTCCCCCACTTCTGAACAACCTGAAGCTTCTACTTCTGAACATCCTGAAGAGACCTCCTCTGTGTATTCAAATCCACTCTTTGAAACAATGGAGGGTAGTCATACATAGGTCTAGAAGTTATTTCTTAAGATTCCTTTGAAATCATTCACGAGATCCCCTCCTTCTTCACCTCCAACTAGTTCTTCACCCCCTCAATCACCTTCTTCGGCCCCTTCTTTATCTTCTTCAAATTCTTCATCCACACAAACACCACATACATGACCTCCCCCTATGGCTTTCCAACCTATTATACAGACTAGATACACAACTTTAGTCTTACCTCCTAATCTCGATGCATTCCCAACAGGATACTTGAAATACCTATAATGGAGAAACTGGTCCTTCTACTGAAGAACATCTTCAAGCCCTTTTAGACTTTGCAGATAACATAATTATTGAACAAGAAAATGTTTACATGAGGTTTTTTGTACAATCACTTGAAGGAAATGTAAGATTTTTGTTTAGGCAGTTACCTTTAAATTCCATCAAAAATTGGGAAGAACTTACAAATATATTTAAAAATTAGTGGTGTGTGAAAAAATATCCTCTTTACTTTCTCACTGAGTTTGATGAACTTAAAAGAAATTTTGGTGAACCTGTATTAGACTTTATCAAAATATTCAATAATATTTATCACAAAATGCCCCCTAATTGTAAACCCCCTGTAGCAGCAGCAAAGTCTAGATTTTCTAAAGCCTTTGATTATGATTTTCTTGTTATGCTGAGAGAGAGAACTTCAAGAACTCTTGAAGATATGCAAACAAATGCTATTGAGGTAGAAGCAAATAGGGCTACTTCAACTTCTTTGAAAGCTAAAGAGGAAAAGGCCCAAAGAAAATGCAAAGCGACACCAGAGGCTTCTAGTTCCTCTAAGACTAAAACTGAAGATTCTAAAATAGATGAAATAAATTCTCTTCTTGGAAATCTATCTAATAGAATTTCAAAGATTGAGACTCAACTTAGGACAATTCAACAAACAGTTTCCAAACCCCAAAATCAAAATCATGGTCAGTATACAAGAAATCCACAATTAAAAATTCTTCAGAGAGCTAGTAATGATCAACAGATTCCCACTCCTTTGTTGATAGATGAATAACAACCTGATGATAATACTATGACCATCACTGAAAATATAAATAATATGGATACTTCCTCTCATCAAACAGTTATTATTCCTCTTACACAACAAAATCAAGTTCAAGAAGATCTATAATCTTCATAGGTTTCTAAATACCATGCATTCTTTGAATTTTTAATTGCAGATTTGAACAAAAGATATGACCTTAGGCCTAGGCCTAGCCCTGGAAGACCTCCTAAGGAAACTCTAGTAATTTAACCTTGTGCAAAAACTTCTCAAACTCAAACAACTTTTATTCGACCATTAGATTAGTCAACTGATACTCCTCATAATGACATAAATGCATTAACTATATTTAATGTTGAAAAAGAGTTAGAAAGAGTTAAAATCCGAATTCATCTTTCAGAACATTCTAAAAACCCTGGGTAAAAAATCAGGTCTCCAAATGGATACAAAATACATCAGTTGATGCTGAAGGTGATATCATCAGTCTGCAAGATGAAAAACCAGCAGTTGTTTTTGGCCCGAGCTCAGATATGATAGATGAAATAGTGCCTCCTTGTATGCTTGATTCTGGAGCATCACATAACATCATGCCAAAAACTATCATGGATAATTTGAAACTTGACATAACTAAATCTTATCATGACTTGTACACCTTTGATTCTAAAAGGGTGCCTTTCTTGAGATTTATTAAGGATTTAGTAATCACCCTAGCCCAAATTCTAGTGAAAAGTCTAGTACTTGATATAGTTGTCACAGATATCCCTCCCAAATTTGGAATGCTCCTTTCAAGGTCTTGTTGTGCCAAATTAGGGGGAACTCTTTAGATGGATATGTCTTATGCTACTATTCAAGCTTATGGGGGACAACAACTAAGATTATATAGGGAGGTGAGATTTGTGCTCAATGTTTGCAGAACAGACCAGCCAAGGAACCGTCCCATTTATGCAATTGACCAAGATTTTGGTTTCTTTCAACTCTCTCCAAACCAAGAGCATGAAACTCAAGTTAAAACTGAATATGGAATTGAAAGACTAGTACCAAATCAAACTGATATATGGAAACTATTCTTTGATGGCTCTTGTACAAAAGATGGATCAGGAGCTGGAGTAGTTTTAATATCACCAGAAGAAAGAAAGATTACCCAATCATGTAAGCTCGACTTTGAAGTTACAAATAATGTGGCTGAATATGAAGCTTTCCTTTTGGGATTGCAATTAGCCAAAATATTAAAGGTTCAAAACTTAAGTGTTTTTACTGATTAAGAACTTATTGTCAAACAAGTGAGAAATATTTGCCAAAATAAACACCCTAGACTTAGGTCTTACCGAAATGAAGTATGGGATTGAGTTGAAAAATTCTTTGAGGCTTTTAATTTGACTTAAATTCCAAGGGATCAGAATATTCATGTAGATGCCTTAGCTGTTTTTGCTAGTTCATTTAAAATTCCTGATCAGACTAATTTACTCTACCAAATACAAGTCAAGTATAAACCATCTATCCCAAACAATCTAAAACACTGGCAAATATTTGAATATGATGAGAACATGAAATCTTTTCTACAAGTTGTAGATCAATTTTCTATTCTATAAATTGATGAAGATAGATCCGAAATAGATGAAAATACAAGTGAGAATGATACTTCAGATTTCAATTCAAAAATTGTTGATCATGATATTATTCAAGTGTCTAACAATTTCATTCCCAAAGGCTTGATACTTTTAAAAAAATTGTTTGAGCAAAATGATTTCCTATGAAATCCTCAGTCCATTTCTTCAAAAGACGACATAGAAGAAATTAAAATTAGAACAAATGATGATGTCAAAAGCATCAAAATCTGTGCATCTCTAGACCCTGAGATTAAGACTCAATATCTTAAGTTACTTCAAAATTATAAGGATGTTTTTGCTTGGACATGTGTTGATCTAAAAACTTATGATACTTCATTAATACAACATAAGATCCCTTTCAAGCTAGAAGAAGTACATTATTAAAAAAAGCTTAAGATGATTAATCCAACCCTTCTACCAACTGTCGAAAATGAAATTAAGGAAATAATAGATGCCGAGATCATTGTCCCTCATAGATATTCTAATTGGGTTGCAAATTTAGTTCCTGTCAGGAAAAAGAATGGAGAAATCAAACTTTATGTGGAATTTAGAAATTTGAACAAAGCATCATTAAAGGATAATTAACCTTTTCCCAAAATGGATCAGTTACTTCAAATGGTTTCAGGAGAACAAAGACTTTCTATGCTTGATGGTTTTTTAGGTTATAATCAGGTGAATGTTGATCTGGTAGACAAGGAAATGACAACCTTCACTACACCCTAGGGTACATTTATGTACGCTAGAATGCCATTTGGCTTATCAAATGCTGGAACAACATTTTAGAGATATATGGATGTGGCTTTTATGGGTTAGGTACAATTTTTTTTGGTTATTTATCTCAATGACATTACTATTTTTCTAAATCTGATTAGAAACATCTAAAGCACTTGATGAAGGTTTTTGACAGGTGTAGGAAGTTTGGGAAATCATTGAACCCTAAAAAGACTTTGTTTGCTATCAAAGAAGGAGAATTATTGGGCCATATAATCTCAAAGGAAGGAGTGGAAATTGATCCCAAGCACATGTTTGCCATTGAAACATTGACCTTACCTAGAAACAAGAAAGAAATTCAAGATTTTCTGGGTAAGATTAATTTTTTAAGGATATTCATCCCAAATTATGCAAAGATTGTAAGAGATATAACTGAGATGCTCTGAAAGGATCATGAAGTTAAATGGACTGTCTCTTCCAGGCATGCATTTGATCAGATCAAGAAAGCTATCTCCGAAGATCCCACCTTGGCCAACCTTGATTATACTAAACCATTCAATATCTTTTCTTTTTCCTTAGAAACAACCCTTGCTGCTATTCTATTACAAAAGAATGAAGATTTCCATGACCAGTCCATAGCCTTTTTCAGTAAGGTTATGAGAGATACCGAGCTTAAGTATGACATAATCGAGAAGGAAGCCTCTGCCCTCATTCAAGCCTTGAAATCTTTCAGGATGTATGTCCTACATTCACCTATTATTGCTTATGTTCCTAATAGTGCTGTAAAAATTGTTTTAACTCAACCTGACACTAATGGGAAAAGAGGTAGATGGATCACTCAAATATTTGAGTTTGATCTAACTATCAAAACTACAAAGAGAGTAAAAGGCTAGGGATTAGCCAAGCTTCTAGCAGAATCCAATTGCATAGTGCTTGGAATCAATTCTATTTTAGAAGTACATGGGAAGAATCCACAAGAAATTTCTATCCTAGTACAAGGGAAGAATCCACAAGAACCTTTTGTCCTTGCACAAGGGAAGAATCCACAAGAACCTTCTATCCTTGCACAAGGGAAGAATCCACAAGAACCTTTCCTAATTTTACAAGGGGAGAAGCCACAAGAATCTTCTCTTCAACATGAAGAAAAGAATCCACAAGAACCTTTACCTTCAGATCAGATTAGCCCTTTACATATTGATGACAAATTTCTATTGTCAAATTGGTATCAAGACATGGTAAATTTTTTGCTCCATTTTGAATGCCCAGCATCATTTTCCAAAGCCCAGTGTAAAAATCTTAAATTGAAAGCAGTCAAGTACTATATCATAAATGCAAATTTGTACTGGAAATATCCACTGAATATTTGGTTATTATGTTTAACAGAATCAAAAACTGAAGGAATCATTGATCAGTTCCATACATGATTTTGTGGAGGAAATTATTCTTAGAGAGCAACAACATACAAGATTTTTAGGGGAGGATTTTATTGGTCAACATTGTTCTTACAAGTGGGGGCAAAGGTCAGAGGTTGTGTTGCTTGTTAGATGTTTTCTAGTAAGCAGAAACTAGCAGCTCTTCCACTAGTACCATCAATAATATCAGCACCTTTCCTTCAATGGGGATTACATTTTGTTGGAGAAATCCATCCCACTTGAAGTAATTAGCACAGATGGATCCTCACAACAACAGACTACTTCGCTAAATGTGTAGAAGAAATTCTGGTAAGAAATGTTACTGATTCGGTAGTAAGTAAATTCATCAAAGAAAATACCTTATCTAGGTTTGGTTGCCCAACTCAAATTGTCACAGATAATGCAACAACATTATCTAGTGTTAAAATGATTAAGTTTTGCCAAAAATATCAGATTCTGTTACATCATTCAACTCCATACTACCCTCAAGGTAATGTCCTCACAGAATCCTCAAATAAAAGTCTGGTAAAGGTAATCAAAAAGAACCTAGCAGATCATAAAAGAGCTAGGACTCTCATTTAATTTATGCAGTGTGGGAAAATAGAATAACTCCAAAAAGATCTACAGTGAAATCTCCTTTTTAGTTAGTCTATGCGAAAGATGAAATTTTTCCCAACAATTTGCCTTTCCCAGTTTTAAAATTCTTGCAGGACTCAACAGATGAACCTAATGATTTTTCAAGAAGAATAAATCGGATTATTGAAATAAATGAAAAGAGAGATGAAGTTAAATACAAATTGAAGAAACATCAGAATAAGATGAAAATCCTATTTGACAGAAGAGCTAGGGAAAGGGACTTCAGGGAAGGTGACCTACTTCTAAGATGGCACTCCAGATGGGAGGAAAACGGAAAGCATGGTACATTTGATAACCTATGGTTTGGTCCTTTAGCAATTGTTGAAGTAAATGTTAATAAAAATTTTGTGCTACAAAATCTTGAGGGACTATATTCCACTTGTCCTGTAAATTTTGGAAATAATACTGAGAGGGGGGGTGAATCAGTATTATCAAATTCTTTTCAATTTAATTTATTCTTCAGATGTTGACCATTAATTTGACTTTCAGTACCATATAATAATGAATAGGAACAAGAAAAACAGACAATCACACCAAAGAACACCAGATATAAGGTGGAAACCCAATGTGGGTGAAAACCACCTACTGCAATGTGTCTCTATCTTCTTTCAATTAGAAACTTCTTTTACAATGATTCTGTACTGGTGCAGTCCTTTACTAGTACGCAGGCTACAACCTGCAGAGAGCTACAACCCTCTCTCGTTTTCCAATCTCTCCTGGAAGGGAGATACAACCCCCTTAGGTCTTGTACTAGCTAAGTTACTAGTGCATAGGTGTTGACCTACTTCTTTTCTTCCAAGGACCACGTTTCATTAATTTTCAGACTGGATCAAATAATCATCAAGTACACGTGAATCAACCAATCTCCTTTTACTATCAACTAATGAATCAACCAATAGCCTCTCAGAACGCAGTAACTAGAAAAGCAATACCAGTAATCTAAACCTAGAACACTGCAGCAATAGACAAAAGGCAACCAACAAATATTTCAAGAAAAGTCTGCAACTTCACCAATAGAAACTTGCGAATATCCGCAGTTCTTCTGTGTCTAGACTACGCAGCTTCGCACCTGCACTATCTACGTGACAGCGCACCTCTGCACCTAGTCTGTCTATTGCGTTGCGTACCTCGGCACCTGCGCCGTCTACTGAGTTGTGTATCTCCGCACCTGTGCCTTCTACTTCTCTACGTACCTCTGCACCTGCTCCGTATACTGCGCTGTGTACCTCCACACCTGTGCTGTGGATCGCCTGCGGACCTTCGAATAGAGCAAAATTATCATTCCTCCAATGTGCCACAGACTGTCAGATCCACAGATCTGATCATGTGCCAAAGAGATCACGGCCTATCAATAGATTCACCTTACAATTTACAGTTTTCACCTTGATTTAGATCTAGCTTTTCAAACCGATCACCCAAAATTTCAGATCTTAAGATATTCAATTTTTCACAAGTGTCTAGCCAAATGATCTCCTTTCCTTTTTATAGGCAAGCGCTTACTCAAACCATGGATCAAAACCATAGAAAACCAATACAAGGGACCCAAAACCGAGGTTCAATAATTTAGATGCTATACCGCGGACCAAAACCATAGGATCATGTACTTCGGACTAAATATCATGGATCAATCATAAAAAAATTCCCACGTGTGCGTGCTTCTCTGCATTGAAGTGAGGGAATTTGATGCCCACACCTTTTGTTCGGAGCACCTGCGGGTATGTCCGCACTTCTTGTTTGGGGCACTTGCGGGTCTGCAACTTTTGTTAAGTGCACCTACGGGTATCTCATTTTCTATCATTTTGAGAGTCTGAATAGTGATTTTCCACTTGAGTGAGTTTCCATCTAGGACAACACCTGTGCCATAGCGCCAAAATTGAATCATAATGCCAACAGTAAATGGAAGGTTTCTCAAACATTTCATTCAATACTGAGAAGTTGGAATTAATTTCATTGTAAAAACTCTGGTTTCTTTTCCTTTTTAAGTTGTCAGTGAGATTTCTTACAGCAAAGGACTCCATAGCCGGAGGAGAAGGCACATGGATCTATAGGTGCTCTGCATTCTACAAGAGAAAGAAGTCCCCAGTTGGAGCCAATGTTGTAATATTTTTTTGGTTTTGATAAGTTAGAATAAATTAGACAAAAAATGAAAATGTATTTACAAAATGTTAAGATATGATATGGACAAAAAGAATATTGAATAAAAAATGTTAGGAAAATATTTTGATAAATATGTTCATATCAAAGAATATGTTAGGGTAGATGCCCTAAACAATGAAGGCAAAATAAAATGTTAGGTTAGATAGAAAAGAAAAAGAAATCAACTCTCAAAGTGTTGCAAATCTAAATTCCACTACTTTGTTCTAAATTTTGTTTGAAAAATAATAGTTGTGTGTAGTTTGTTTAGATGACACACTAGGTTATTTTATCCAATTATACAATTGCATCATAATTGCATTTGTTTTAAAGTAATTATCATAGGTAGAGAATAAATTGGCTCAACAGTTTAATCTGAGCCAGTGGAAGAAATAAGGTATAGAGATAAATTTCTCATAAAAATAAAATATTGGGTTGCTAGCTCAAATGCACTCTGGAAGGATAAGTAAAAATGTTACGAATAGAATGGTAGGTAGAAATGTGAAAGTTTGAGATGCTGAAATGGTTATTTCCTAAAGATCAAAACATTGAGGGCGAGTAAGCGTCGCGCAGGTCCCCTGTGCTATAACATTGTCAACCGTTGGATGACTGTTGATTGTTGACCATGTGATCAATATCGCATCGCATCATTCATGAGTGAATGAAAATTGGGCGGAAGAAAGTGCGATTTTGAATGTTATTGCTGACCCTTCGATCTGGAAAGAGGAGATCAACGATGTAGAGTGAAGTGATGTTCTAAAGGGAAGTCAATGTGGGACCGGTTGCTGTTCAATTGTTGTTTAGTTGTCGTTCAATTATTGTTCAGTTGTTGTTCAATTGACCTCCTGCATCATTTTTTGAATAACCAAAGTTTGGAATTTATGTAATTTCATTCATATGCTATCACTTCATTCATTAAAACACCTGGACCCAAAGCCGCCACGTCCATCTATCATATCGCGACCCCACCGTTGATCCCCCGCTCACACGTTAAACTCCCTCCACCTCATCTCTCATCCCGCACACTCCTCTGAAATCATATGGCCCACACTCCCTTTCGGCCCTCATACGCCATCTGAATTTTATTGGCTGGGGGGGCAGGGGGCGAAATTGGCAATATTCGATATAGCCTATATAATCCACAATAGTACCTTTTAGTCTTTTGGGACTAAAATCCCAAAACCACAGACTGGTCCATCCTACCCCTGAACACAGTATCCTGCATAGCCGTTACCGCGACCCCACGTCACGTTTCACTTCATGTCTCCCATTCAATCATCTGCCAACTATCCATTGCCCATTCATTTATGCTCCTGTGCATTTATAACCAAAAGTCTATTAATTAACATGTTTAATAATTAATGCATTTTTAAACATTTGGCACCACCCTTCCACTCCATTTTTCTCTTTATAAACATTGTGTCATGCATTTCAAAGGTTACACAGTTAACTTCTGCGACCAAGATTATTCTTCAAGCCCGCTTGTTCATATAGCTCAACCACTTGTCTTGTTGACAATCACATCTTCTAGGTCCACTTGTCAGTTACCCGTCTCCACTCTAGTAACTGCTTTTACCATTTTGTTATTTACAGTCGACGATTTTGTTTGACAAAATGCCTCCTAAGGGAAAAGCAATTGCAAAAGTTTCAAATCCTCTAATTCAACCATAGATTGATTTCCACCATACTCCATTAGTTGACAAGGATTGTAAAATCATTGAGACTTCTTCTCAATTTGACTTATTGGAAATTTACTTTTGGTGCGAAGAGCAGCTAATTGACCAGGGTGATGAAATTGGGCTCTGCGAATCCCAATTACCTCACTATATTTTTCCACAAATACATAGAGCTCCAGAGTTCATGAGAAAATGCCATGAATCCTATGATCCCAACCAGAGAGCCATTATCTAACCTACTGCAGAAATCCTATGTCCTATTAATGCTAATTCAATTGAGAAAATGTTGCAAGCCCCTACCACTACACCACCTCATCCTTTTTCTCATGAAAACCTGATAGAAGCTTATAAGAAAATAGACTTTACCAAGAGATCCCAGACCCTAGAACTATTTTTAGCAATTGGTAGTCCTCTACCAAAGAGAAATCTCAACCTTCAGCGACAAGAAATGTGCAGCAATGTTAACAACACGGTTCAGAGATTCTTCAACAAAATTGAACCTTTGGTTAGCAAAGTTTTACCTTCTATGATGGTTATTAATGATAAATTGATGCCAATATAGGATTATGTCAAAAATTTAACAAAGGTGGGCACCCATGCAACTTCAATAGCTAATATCAAAGGATCAACAACACCAGCTGTCACAGTAAAAGCACTCAGGGATTCATTCTTCATCCTGGATGAAATCAAGAATATCGTTTTGGTAAAACCCACTTTTACTAAATATACCGAGATGGATGAAATCTACAGGAAGGTAACAAAGATTTCTATTCCAGATAAGAAATGATGGGAAGAATTAACAAATTTACTTGATTAAAGATTATTGAACATCATTAAGTTTTTGAGGGAACATTTAGCTAGCTTCAATGACTTTTCAACCTTTTCAGTATAGTCAGCAAACAGCGTAATGCAAAAGTAGTGCCAGATCATTAGACAATTTTATTTTTGAGTGTGTAAGTACTCTGTTTTTGTAAAAGCAGTTTAGGATATTTTTCGTCCTACTACTGTATAAATAACTCTCTTCACGAGTTATTAAGGGTTGCACCCTTGAAGAAGTATTTCTAGAAATCTGATGTAATTAATCTTCTGGATCATTAATACAAAGTGAAGGATTCTGAATCCTGTTTTACATAGTTTGTGTTTCCTGTAAGTTTTTCTAGTGTCATTCATTATGTTTTTTGTTCATATACTTGTGTTTTGCATATATAACTAGGTAGGAATAATTGTATTTCAATCTATTCCTATAAGCTTTTTGAAGTGATAATCTATAAAGAGAATGAATTAATGGACTGTTTGTTTAATTAATTTCCTCAAAATTAATAAATCATCTGTTGAAAATGGCAACAAGAATTGCTAAAAATAGAAGTTCTAAAAATAGAACTGCTATAAATAGCAGTTGAGGTACGAGTGTTGGACATAGCAGCCAGGAATGAAAAATGGAAGTGCTAAAAATAACATTGCTAAAAATAGCAATTCGGAATAGATACCTGTTTTAGTTAGTCCCTGAACTAAAATAAAGAAGTAAAATTCGAATTTGATCTTAGGAGTTGTTTGTAAAATAATTAATTAACTCACCATAAGTTGATTAGTTGTAGAAAATCAAACATGAAGTCTATGTGGGGACATGCAACAATTTCTCCATTGATTGAGGAATTTATCCATCAGTTAAAGAGATAAGGATGAGTTGTAATATTGAGTTGTAATTAGTTGGCTCAGTTAACTGAGTCTAGTCCAGCTAGATTAATTTAGAAAGTTTGTTGAATTAATTGTGAGTTCAGTTAGTTAATGCTTGCATGCATGTAACTGTTGCACTTCAGATAACTGACTATTCTCTCATAAATAACTCATGCATGTCAGTTTGTCAGAAACCCAGTTGAGATCAGAGGAGGGACAATGTACTATCAGTTGGATGCATTTTTCGTATAAAGGAAACTCATCTATGCATAAGGATTTATCTCCTTCAGGATTGTGTAGTTAGATTAGAGGTTAGTGAGTATGTGAAGAGGCCAATTCACACAGGTGGTAGAACTAGAGCCCAAGGAAAAACTACACAATGAAATAGGAGGCTTGGAGGGTAGAGGAGAAGGTTGTGAGAGCCTTTGACTGTCTATGAGAAGTATTGTTTGATTGCAGAGAGTGCAGGATAACTTGAGAGCTGATTCATTTTGTAACTTAAACAAGATTTCCACTTGTATAATAATACAAAGATTGGGGTTTTAGGCTGAGTCTTTCCCTGGGTTATTTCTTCTATGTTATGTGGGATTGACTTCTCATTCTCAGTTATATATGTTCTCTTGATCTTTCTCAATTCAATTGAGCTTCTACAAAGTGTTGTAGAAGTAGATCTTGTATTGTGTTTTAGTATATTGCATAATCTGTTGATCTACAGTGGGAATTTCTACATGGTATCAAAGCTAGCTGATTTGTAGAAAAATTGTACATGGTACCAAAGCAAGGATGATCAAGGCGAAGAACAATATGCAAGAAGGTGAAGTTCAAAGTTTGTGGTTCCTGAATATAGAAATCGAGTTCTTATCACATCTCAATTTCACCAATGGCGTTCATTGGTTTAAGACTCGAGTATGCCCTTGATGGAAGCTCGAATTATATAGCCTGGAAGGATCAGATGGAAGCAGTGTTAGAGGATAGCGGTCTAAAGGAATTCATTGATCAAAAAGTCCCCAAGCCAACTGATGCTACTCGATTGGTGGAATGGAAGAAATGTGTAGCTAGAGCAAGGAGAATCCTTCTGAAGAGATTTTGAGACCACATAGTCTCAAGTCTCCATGGGAAGGAGACACCATTTTTGATGTGGAAAACATTGAAAGATCTATATCAAAATAGCAGCAATCAGAGGAAGCTGGCGCTGAAAGACAAGCTTCAGAAAATCAAGTGTGAAAAGGGCGACATGATCTCTACATATCTGAACAAGCTCACCACCTACAGGGATGAGCTTGGAAGTGTAGGGATCTCGACCACTGATGATGACATGGTCAGTCTTGCACTCCTCGATCTTCTTAAGAGCTGGCATAGCTACCAAGACTCGGTAAATGGAGGAGATAAACTCGCAAATTGGGAATGACTTTGGTCAGATCTAATGCAGGAGGAGATATGGAGAAGCACGAGATATGGATCTTCTTGATCCAAGGAAGATGAAGAAAATTACGCCTTAGCGAGTAAGGAAAAGAAAGGGAAGGAGAAGGATTCTCATCCCAAATCCAATTCTTTCCATAGTGGGGAGACTTTTGACAAATCGAAAGTGTGATGCTTTCGTTGTCATGAAGTGGGCCGTTTTGCTACAAATTATCCACTAAGGAAATCCAAGAAGGGATTCATGGAAGGATCAGAAGGTGAGGAACTGGCCTCATAGTTCGAGCTGGATTTCACACTTTCTGTATGCATGGTTTCATCCATGGTGGGAAGTGGGTGGTTTCATGACAATGGAGCTTCTTTCCACATGACCAATGACAAGAGTTTGTTCAGTACCTTGGAGGAGAAAGATCTCCAGATACTCATAGTGATGGGTAATGATGAAAAGTATAGTGTCTCGGGTGTAGCCACGGTTGTTTTTCAGAGGGAGCATGGAGCTCACATTACTTTGACTAATGTCAAGTATGTACCAGGTGTTATACGGGAATAGTGTCCACACGGATGATGCAATTCCTTCTAAGATGGGTGCCTATCTTAGAAACAAATAATCAAAGTCTACTATTGATTCCTTTTATGAATATAGATGAGAGGAGAACCAAGGGGGTCAACCTGAGTCTTGTGCTTGATTTCCTCCCTTTCTTGATATAGTTTTTCCACTTTCTCTTTGTCTGCTCAGCTTTCAAAAGGACCTGTAGAATCACAGCAACATACTACTATGCAAGAAACAAGGATCTAAATTCATAAATAATGCAGGATCAAATGTGCATTAACCATATACAAGCATATATAAACAAGTACACAAGGATATGGAAGGAAACAAGAATAGCTTTATTCAGATAAAAAGTAGTAAGAATATTACAACCATGAGCTCTGACCCAGCATCATCCTCCAGCTAAGAAGCCCTTCTTCACCTCAGGCAAAGCAAAATCACCCAACACTGTGAATGTACACCAAAATACCAACAACACTTCTTTATAAGTTACAAAATTCCAGCCTCTGGAGCAAAATCACCCAACACTGTGAATGTACACCAAAATACCAACAACACTTCTTTATAAGTTACAAAATTCCAGCCTCTGGATCTCTGTGATGAGGGATCCATATATAGATGATTACAGAGAGGTGAGTCATATTTTGGGATCTTGATTAGTGTCTTCTCTCTAATAGTTACTGCTTCCACTTGGAGAATGATGATCTCTTACTCATCCCTGGTCGAAAATGGAGTGGAAAGTGTCAGAGGGGAAGCTTCTGGAAGATTCCATGATCTTCCACCTCACATTTTTGTCCCTTCCATTTGTCCATTCCCGACCATCGCACCCTACAGAGGAGAAAATAGTATGCATCGCACCCTGTACATTGGGAAGGTGATATGCATCGCACCCTCTGCATTGAGCTTTCAGTGTGGTCCAGTTTTGACCATTTATGAGCCGTTTTTAGTGGAGAACTTCTAGGAGATGATGTAATCAGCTGACCTTGTTCCTTTAGGAAATGAAGCGACACTTTTAGGGACTTAGGAGCCCTCAATTTATGGACATTTATTATTGGGGTTGAACTACCCAAAAATGTCGATAACAGTGGTCCAATCAGGTTGGACCAGTTCCAAAGGATCTTGCGGTATCATAAAGATCATTGCTTTAACCTCTTGTGGCATCGCGTCAATACAGTCAAACCCATCCTCAAAGTTGAACGTCATTATAAATCCCTGGTGCAATATGTCCCACTCTTCAGTGCCATGGGAGAGCTTAGTTTCCAAGTACCAATTCATTGGTATGATGCCCAGGGTATGACAAAATAGATGCACCCATTCCGTCTGGGGCTTCGCTCCATTAGCCTTAGTCCATTTGGCTAGGTGATCACATAGATCATCCCTTCCATCATAATTATCTATCATCCATACTTTTGGCTAACCAAAACATATTCTCATCACCCTCCTATAGTCACACCAATCACCAAAACTATCCTTGTGCATACCCCAACATCTTGCAGGCATAGCGCACAGTACCCAATCCAAGGCCTGGAAGTGATGTTTCTCTGACATTTCTCTTTCAAATGCATCCAAAAAGCAATCAACATCAGTTATCCCACCATAATGAGGTAGATCCCTGACTTCAGATGACACACAGTGCAATGACTTGGTCATCATATTACAACTCATCGTAGATACTTCATGCAGTCAGTTCTGCCAGTGCTCTAACTCTTCGTCGGAATCTGATGTGCAGGATCTTTTGCAGTCCCATGAAATACATCCATCTACTGTTAGATTCACCGACTCCTGGTCTCACGATGTTATCTTGTAAATCTGGTCCAGATCCTCATCACTTTTATAATCTCAGACTGGTTCTATATTGCGTGGTCCCTCCACGGGATCCAGCGGCACCACTACACGGAGCAACTTCTTTTCAAATATCATCTTCCGCTTCTTTAGGTTGATTACCCCATTGATTTTAGTGGGCCAAATGTTTCTTTTGCGTGCTCCAGATCAAACCCAGTCTCCTTTTCTGGTGCTTTGTAGACCCATTCACCTTCTACAAGCTTGTTACACATCATTTTGTCACTATCCTTGTACTCCCCATTCCTTGATCTGGGAGGACCTCTACAGTGAACCCTACATGCTTTCCCTTCATGAAGAAACTCCCATTATGTCCCTCTTCATAAGTAGAACAATTCCCTTTTGCACCATTTCCCCAAAATCTACTATTTTTCCCAGTTTACAAGATAGATGCTAATGACCCTTATTCTCCTCACTCCGATATGCAGGGTTAACACTGTCCCTAGCACCGACCAGAGTGACTGAGCCTTGTTCCAGTCGCACTAATCCTCTTTTGGAAAAAAATTTAAATAAGGAGCCGAAGCTTTCAGCTCTAGAAGCTTCATAACAGAAGTCTGGTAAATGGTTGCGCTGAATGGAGTCGAGGATGTCAGTCTGGGTTCCTTTCGCCTATAAGGATGGAACTACCTCAAGTGATAATACCTTCTCCCATGAGAAGAGGAACCATCTCCCATCCATTCATGCTATATAAACCTCCCTTTTTCCCAAGCACAAGCTAGTGTTGTAGTGTTAATTTTGGTGTGCTAGTGATAATTAAGTTTGTAGTAAACAACAAGTTATTCATAGTTGTAGCTCTCTAGTTGTGTGTGAGGGAGAAGTGTGAATTTGGTTTAGTGTGAAGCCTAAGGGAAAGAGCCTTAAAACTATCATTATTGAGGCCATCATGGAATGCTAATGGAAGTGTGTGGGAACCTAGTTTTGTCAGAGGAGACGAGAAACATCAAGACAATGGTTGTAATCTCTTCTTGATTTAATATATATGCAACTATTGATTGATTTCCTACATAATGTGTCATCTCACATGTTTATGGCTTAATGTTTCTTGACTTCTTAAGTAGGTTGAATTACAATTTGTCTATTATCATGATTGTTGTTTGTTATTGTTTACTTGCTTCAGGTGTTCGAAGAAGGAAACGAGAAATAGCTGGAGCGAGCAAGCAAGATCATCATCAAATAGGATAAGCGTACTAAGAGGTAGACCCTCTTAATTCGTTCTAACCTAAGGAAATCTTCCATAGAATGTATCGGTTGTGACTAGGCCCATTATCGGGCTAGAGGAATTGTTTTTGTTCGCACCCATAATTTTACTTCACTACAAATTGGCAACTCCATTGGGGAACCAATCCTTATGTTTGTTTGCTTGGAATTTCATAGTTTTGTGTGAACTTTTATAGTTTTTCCATTTTGATCCGGATCTTGGGAGGAGGCCCCCAAGGTCTAAAAGATTGAAATGGATCTTGGGGGAAAGACCCC
The DNA here is from genome assembly GCA_000404065.3 of Pinus taeda. Classification (NCBI taxonomy): domain Eukaryota; kingdom Viridiplantae; phylum Streptophyta; class Pinopsida; order Pinales; family Pinaceae; genus Pinus; species Pinus taeda. The sequence continues at coordinate 207,047 of APFE030220592.1, forward strand.
AAGATCTGAAAATTTGAAATTACCAGAAGAAAAATATGAGAATGCCCAATAAACAAAACCACAAAGAAACTTTTCTTTTATTAAAACCCAAGTGTAAATAAACTAGCTAGCGCGATGGTAGCTTATCTCTGAGAAGAGATGTGATGGCTACATGCCTCTGAACTGTAAAGGCTACATTGTGGCAGACAATCTGTCCTTTTACAAAATGTGACTTGTTA